>JAUJYZ010000011.1:130000-423474 GCA_033675265.1 Actinostola sp. cb2023 | reverse complement strand
AAATACAGTCCAACCTCAAAGAATGGCCACCTCCCCGCAACGGCCACCTCTCTGTAACGGCCAGGGTATTCTGTCCCTGGCAACAGCCAGCCCATGCATTTATTCGTTTTTAAACCTCCCCACAATGGCCACCTCTACACAACGGCCACAACATTTTGTCTCAAGGTGGCCGTTGTGGAGAGGTTCGACTGACGTATATTAATTACTAATAACTTTCATTCGTTTATCTAGCATGGCAAGAGGCAGGCATAGCGACAAGGAAAAGGAAAAAGAAAAATCCAGCGAGCCTATCCTGGATCCGAAGTACGTATTATGGATACTTGCAGCCATACAGAAAGTTAAAGGACAAAAACAGCGTCCGAGTGAAGATAGAATATCTCACGTTTTAGAAACAGGCTATGGTCTTAGTGAGTCAGTGATCGAAGAACAATTAGAACTGTGTGTTAGACATGGAAAGGTCTTAAAAGTGACATTCAAAGGCCTGTCCTCTTACAAAAACCCTCTGTTGGTCCCACACAATATTCGAGGTACTATTGAGAGACCAGTGGATTTTCAGGCCTACACCGGCGAGGCTTTAGAGAATGGTGGTGAAGATGGCTGTACCATGCAAGCTGTTGAGAGGTACGTTCAGGAGAATTATGGGGATGTGATAGGAGCAAGGATGGACGTACATGCTCATGTGAAAAGCGTACTGAAGAAAGGATTAGCAAATGGGATCTATTTGAAGGAAGGAAGGAATTACAGATTACCATCTTTGATAAAGGTGAGTTTCTACTGTTAACAAATGAATGGCTCCCTGCAAGAACAATGTACTGGTAAATGATCTCTGATCAAAATCTAATTTCTCCTTTACATTATTTGAATTTCAAAGGAGAATTTGGGTTTTGATCACTTGTAAGTGACTTGTTCAATTCTTGCCGGGACCCCTTCAAATCTTTTGTTAGACCTGTGACACAAGTTTTAGAATTCGTTGTAATCGAATATATTGTTCCAGCCAAAGAAGAAGGCCAATCCCAGTCCTGTTTGTGGATTTTGTCTTGGTACAGCTGAGAAGAACAGGAAAGGAGAACCAGAGGAGCTCATATCATGTTCAGATTGTGGGAACAGTGGTAAGGGGTATATATGTGTTACTACTGAAAAGAAAATGATCTACATCTTGTACAATGTACGTTGAGTATACATACTGTAAATGTTATGGGCCAATTGCGATAGCAAGAAGCTGGCAATAACCATATTACTCTGGTCTGCGAGTCCTGTGCCGGGTAGAGTTGCTGACCAAAGGTCAAGCAAGCGTGATCACGAGATTAGCATGTGATTGCGTTTGGCGTGGGCCACCAAGTGATGCTTGCGACAATGCTGGCCTGTGAGCAGTGAGCTACAGTAGTGAGGCAAATAGTGTCATTAGCGAATAACATGTAGTGTTACTAAGCTCGATTTTAATTTTGCCTAAATTCCATTTAACCACATTTAATCTTGTTGCCACCATCGCCACAACCACTACTGCTATTGTTATCATTATCATCATCATCACCATCATCACTACACCTTGCCTTTACTACTGACTGTCATCATCATATACATATATACATGTATGCTGCCGATGTTAATGATAATTCTATTCTTGTTACCTTCATTGCCACTACCACTAAGTACTGCTATCATCATCAGCGTCATCATTATTATCATCATCATCACTACACCTTGCCTTTACTACTGTCTGTCATCATCATATACATACATGTATGCTGCCGATGTTAATGATAATTCTATTCTTGTTACCTTCATTGCCACTACCACTAAGTACTGCTATCATCATCAGCGTCATCATTATTATCATCATCATCACCATCATCACTACACCTTGCCTTTACTACTGTCTGTCATCATCATATACATGTACATGTATGCTGCCGATGTTAATGATAATTCTATTCTTGTTACCTTCATTGCCACTACCACTAAGTACTGCTATCATCATCATCAGCATCATCATTATCATCATCATCATCATTATCATCATCATCATCATCATCATCAATGTAGAAGGGGAATGAAGGCCGGGAATACTCCAGTTTCGCATTGTTTAGAGATGACCACTGTCCTTGACAAAAGACGCATTTGTACAGGCTTAGCCTCGATTCAGCAAAAACAGTCCATGCAATCCAAAAATGTTTCTATTGTTTCATGTCAACATTTTTTCGTGTTTTTGTTGATATTTGTGAATAATTTACACTAACTCGAGGCTAACCCTGTACAAATGCGTCTGATGTCAATAAGTACAACGGTTTTACAGCAGGATCTGTGAACGCGAAAAGGGACTATTGAAATCTAATTGATGTAATGAATAGTCTTATTTGGGTTGGATAATACATGTACATGTATGTAAATCTTGTACCTGTAGTACATGTAGAGTGCAATTTAGAAACATGTGAAAACTAAATAATTAATTGGTAGTCTAAATAGCACTAATGAAACAATAGAAAACAATAGAAATAGCACTTTAAAAATGTTGAACTTGCAGTCTTAACTTGAAAATATTATTTTGTCTCTGACTTTAGTTTAGTTGTTTTTTATTAAGACGTTTCGAGTTGTAAATCAACAGTCTTCGCACGCTCTCGTAGTATTTTTTTTAATATGTCTGTGTGCAGTTTCTTACTAACCAACTGATGAAGACTGTTGATTTACAGTCGAAACGCCTTAATAGAAACAACTAAAGTCAGAGACAAAAGTATATTTTCAATTTAAGAAATAGCACTATTTACATGTAGTACTATTTAAAGTTAGTACTATTATTTCACGCTTTTCTAAATTGCCTATTACATGAAGTAACAATATCTGTTCTTCTGACTCCCCTGTTTACCTTCTATCCAGGTCACCCATCATGTCTGAAATACTCTCCTGATCTAACAATACGAGTAAGGTCTGAGGTCTGGCAATGCATTGAATGTAAAACCTGCTCAATGTGTAAAGAGGCTGGGGAAGCTGTAAGTGTAATGCATAATGACTTGACTTTGTATTTTCATGTCATATAGTGCATACAGTACATAGTACATAGTACATACATGTCGTACATACAGTACATAGTACATACATGTAGTACATACAGTACATAGTACATACATGTAGTACATACAGTACATAGTACATACATGTAGTACATACAGTACATAGTACATACATGTAGTACATACAGTACATAGTACATAGTTTACATGTAGTACATACAGTACATAGTACATAGTTTACATGTAGTACATACAGTACATAGTACATACATGTAGTAGTCATACAGTACATAGTACATACATGTAGTACATACAGTACATAGTACATACATGTAGTACATACAGTACATAGTACATACATGTAGTACATACAGTACATAGTATATACATGTAGTACATACAGTACATAGTACATACATGTAGTAGTCATACAGTACATAGTACATACATGTAGTACATACAGTACATAGTACATACATGTAGTAGTCATACAGTACATAGTACATACATGTAGTACATACAGTACATAGTACATACATGTAGTACATACAGTACATAGTACATACATGTAGTACATGTACATACAGTACATAGTACATACATGTAGTACATACAGTACATAGTACATAGTTTACATGTAGTACATACAGTACATAGTACATACATGTAGTACATACAGTACATAGTACATACATGTAGTACATACAGTACATACAGTACATAGTACATACATGTAGTACATACAGTACATAGTACATACATGTAGTACATACAGTACATAGTATATACATGTAGTACATACAGTACATAGTACATACATGTAGTAGTCATACAGTACATAGTACATACATGTAGTACATACAGTACATAGTACATACATGTAGTAGTCATACAGTACATAGTACATACATGTAGTACATACAGTACATAGTACATACATGTAGTACATACAGTACATAGTACATACATGTAGTACATACAGTACATAGTACATACATGTAGTACATACAGTACATAGTACATACATGTAGTACATACAGTACATAGTACATACATGTAGTACATACAGTACATAGTACATACATGTAGTACATACAGTACATAGTACATACATGTAGTACATACAGTACATAGTACATACATGTAGTACATACAGTACATAGTACAAACATGTAGTACATACAGTACATAGTACATACATGTAGTACATACAGTACATGGTACATACATGTAGTACATACAGTACATAGTACATACATGTAGTACATACAGTACATAGTACATACATGTAGTACATACAGTACATAGTACATACATGTAGTACATACAGTACATAGTATATACATGTAGTACATACAGTACATAGTACATACATGTAGTGTCAGTACATAGTTTACATGATTGTAGTACATACAGTACATAGTACATAGTTTACATGTAGTACATACAGTACATAGTACATAGTTTACATGTAGTACATACAGTACATAGTACATACATTTAGTACATACAGTACATAGTACATACATGTAGTACATACAGTACATAGTACATACATGTAGTACATACAGTACATAGTACATACATGTAGTACATACAGTACATAGTACATACATGTAGTACATACAGTACATAGTACATACATGTAGTACATACAGTACATAGTACATACATGTAGTACATACAGTACATAGTACATACATGTAGTACATACAGTACATAGTACATACATGTAGTACATACAGTACATAGTACATACATGTAGTACATACAGTACATAGTACATACATGTAGTACATACAGTACATAGTACATACATGTAGTACATACAGTACATAGTACATACATGTAGTACATACAGTACATAGTACATACATGTAGTACATACAGTACATAGTACATACATGTAGTACATACAGTACATAGTACATACATGTAGTACATACAGTACATAGTACATACATGTAGTACATACAGTACATAGTACATACATGTAGTACATACAGTACATAGTACATACATGTAGTACATACAGTACATAGTACATACATGTAGTACATACAGTACATACAGTACATAGTACATACATGTAGTACATACAGTACATAGTACATACATGTAGTACATACAGTACATAGTACATACATGTAGTACATGTACATACAGTACATAGTACATACATGTAGTACATACAGTACATAGTACATACATGTAGTACATACAGTACATAGTACATACATATGTAGTACATACAGTACATAGTACATACATATGTAGTACATACAGTACATAGTACATACATGTAGTACATACAGTACATAGTACATACATGTAGTACATACAGTACATAGTACATACATGTAGTACATACAGTACATAGTACATACATATGTAGTACATACAGTACATAGTACATACATATGTAGTACATACAGTACATAGTACATACATGTAGTACATACAGTACATAGTACATACATGTAGTACATACAGTACATAGTACATACATGTAGTACATACAGTACATGGTACATACATGTAGTACATACAGTACATAGTACATACATGTAGTACATACAGTACATAGTATATACATGTAGTACATACAGTACATAGTACATACATGTAGTACATACAGTACATAGTACATACATGTAGTACATACAGTACATAGTACATACATGTAGTACATACAGTACATAGTACATACATGTAGTACATACAGTACATAGTACATACATGTAGTACATACAGTACATAGTACAAACATGTAGTACATACAGTACATAGTACATACATGTAGTACATACAGTACATAGTACATACATGTAGTACATACAGTACATAGTACATACATGTAGTACATACAGTACATAGTACAAACATGTAGTACATACAGTACATAGTACATACATGTAGTACATACAGTACATAGTACATACATGTAGTACATACAGTACATAGTACAAACATGTAGTACATACAGTACATAGTACATACATGTAGTACATACAGTACATAGAGTCGTTTTCGTCTGAGTGGGAAGTAGTTACGGTACGGTTCGTGCTGTAAAGTGACGGTATTGCGCCATGATCGTGTGGTATCCAAGTATTCTGATTGGTTGAGCGATGATTTTGCACACTGTGATTGGTTGAATACATTGTGTTCGATTCCATATCGTGACCGTAACTCCATGCCGTAGGTTTCCCACTCATATGAAAACGACTCTAGTACACACATGTAGTACATACAGTACATAATACAAACAGTCGAGCCTCCGTTGACAGACCATAAGTGGGCACACATTCCGAAGGACCTGAATGATTCCTCTTCACTAAAATATTGTGTATACCCTCTGATAAGTGGGCAACTCCAGTCAATACATGTACCTATGATTGGTCTCAAGGGTGTCTGCCCACTGGAGGTTTGACATGGTTTTGGCTCTAATGTATGAGCTAATACCATTGTACTTCAATTGAAGGGGTCCCTGTAAGAACGGCGTAAGTGACTTGTGATCAAAACCCAAATTCTCCTTTGAAATTCAAAGAATCTTGAGGAGAATTTAGATTTTGATCAGAGATCACTTATGTTCTTGCACGGAGCCCTTCAATTATTGTTATGTATTGATATTGTATGTTATTATTTTATAGGATAATCTATTGTTTTGTGATGCCTGTGACAAAGGTTTCCACATGGAATGTTTAGATCCTCCAATGACTGAGATGCCTAATGGTAACAACTAATGAACTTGATATTATTGATGTTAAATAGATGGATTTGTCCCTCCCTCTGTGAGTAAACCTTCTTTTATATGTGGTTCTCTGGTCGTAGGAAGCTGGGTTTGTTTTCTTTGTAAAACCAAAACACCTGGTCGCAAAAAGAAAGGTCACGTGGATACGCCAATCGTCACTCCGCCAAGAAGGAAAATACAACCTCAGTCCCCTGAACATTCTACTGCAGGGTAATGGTTTTGAACATTATGATGATGATTGATAGTCACTGATAATGATGATAGTGATGATGGTGATGGTGATTGATAGTTCCGAACTAGTGAGACGAGTATTGGGTGTACAGAATATAGAATGTAGTAAGAAGTGAGTATGAGAGTCGTGTCCCCACTAGTGCGATGAGTGTTGGGTGTACAGGATATAGAATGTACATGTAGTAAGAAGTGAGTGTGAGAGTCGTGTCCCCAATTCCAATTTTTATTTTCCCTCGCAACGATGATAGTGACGACTCTGATGATGATAGTGATGATAGTGATGATGATTGATAGTCACTGATAATGATGATAGTGATGATGGTGAATCTTGATTATGATTGATACAATGTATTCCCTGGCAAAGATGATAGTGACGACTCTGATGGATGAATGAATGAAAACCTTTATTTAAACAGGGTATTCCCTTCAGTAACAAAATGTACTGATATCAATGGGAGCCCTAATATATAAATATAAATATAAAATACTATAACTATTAGTATATATATTGAAATATTTCTAACCCAATTATAGTGATGATAGTGATGATACAATGTAGTGATGATGATTGATAGTCACTGATAATGATGATGTGGTAGTGTTTGTGGTACATATTCTTCTCATACTCATTTTAATTCATGAGGATAAAACAAAGGAAATCACTACCGTGAAGGGGGTTTGAAGATACTTGTGGTCTTAATGAGCATACAAATTGGTCAACTTTAACTTAATTAAATTTCTCCATGGTTGAGAAGTTTTTTTTTTTGCATTGTTCTGCTTTGCTATAGGCTTTGTCCCACACCTGGATGTGATAGTACAGGGCATATAACAGGACGATTTGCTACTCACAGAAGGTACATTGTATTATAAAATGCAGTTTTGATATATGATTATATTATGGCTTATAATAAGTTATTTGTATGTGTATCAACAGAGTAGAGAGACTGACCAGGCAGCACTTCAAGTACACTAAAATATGCAGCAGTAGATTTCAGTAAGTCAGGCAGTATTATTTATTAGTATTATAGTATTAGATATAGGCAGTATACATTGTAGATAGTTTTACAAGCAAACAAAAAGTTATGGTATGGTTTGTGCCGTGCATTGACCATGCCGTGCGGTGACCGTGCCGTGTGCCGTATCGCTATATCCAAGCAATAATTGATTGTTATTAAAGCGTTTTGGGGCTTCTCAGGAAATAGCGCTATTTATTATATAGTCACATTGAAACGCGCGCTCTGATTGGTCGAGAACTGTGCTTTATCAGAGAACGGAGCACGGTTTGATGACGCTATTTTTCAAAAAGACCAAAATACTGAAGAAAACAAACCCAGCGCGCGCTCGATGGCGTAACTGGCGTCAGTAGCGCGCGCACTTCACTCGCTAAAATTGTATTCAAAAACAACAGAATCCTCAAATGTCTTGCCATAAATTCATAGTTTCTATATAATAAAGCAAATAGAACAGCTTCATCTGTGCTCCGTTCAGTTATAAAGCACTTAGGAAGTAACGATAGCACTCGAGAAGTGAGGAGAAACACTCGCCTACAGCTTGTGTTTCTCCCTACACTTCTCTCGTGCTATCGTCACTTCCTGCGTGCTTTATAACTGAACGGAGCACAGATGAAGCTGTTCTATTTGTTAAATAAATGCATTATATTATTATTATTATATAGTCAAGTCAATCCGCGCGCTCTGATTGGCTGAAAACTGTGCTTTATCAGAGAACGGAGCACGGTTTGATGACGCTATTTTTCAAAAACACCAAAATACTGAAGAAAACAAACCCAGCGCGCGCTCGATGGCGTAACTGGCGTCAGTAGCGCGCGCACTTCACTCGCTAAAATTGTATTCAAAAACACAACAGAATCCTCAAATGTCTTGCCATAAATTCATAGTTTCTATATAATAAAGCAAATAGAACAGCTTCATCTGTGCTTCGTTCAGTTATAAAGCACTTAGGAAGTAACGATAGCACTCGAGAAGTGAGGAGAAACACTCGCCTACGGCTTGTGTTTCTCCCTACACTTCTCTCGTGCTATCGTCACTTCCTGCGTGCTTTATAACTGAACGGAGCACAGATGAAGCTGTTCTATTTGTTAATTATTATTATTATTATTATTATTATTATTATTATTATTTATTATTATTATTATTGTTATTGTTATTGTTATTGTTATTATTATTGTTATTGTTATTGTTACTGTTACTGTTACTGTTATTATTATTATTATTGTTATTGTTATTGTTATTATTATTATTATTATTGTTATTGTTACTGTTACTGTTATTATTATTATTATTGTTATTATTATTGTTATTGTTACTGTTACTGTTACTGTTACTGTTACTGTTATTATTATTATTATTGTTATTGTTATTGTTATTATTATTATTGTTATTATTATTGTTATTGTTACTGTTACTGTTATTGTTATTGTTATTATTATTGTTATTGTTACTGTTATTGTTATTGTTATTGTTATTATTATTGTTATTGTTACTGTTACTGTTATTGTTATTGTTATTGTTATTGTTATTGTTACTGTTACTGTTACTGTTATTATTATTGTTATTGTTATTGTTATTATTATTGTTATTGTTACTGTTACTGTTATTATTATTGTTATTGTTACTGTTACTGTTACTGTTACTGTTACTGTTATTATTATTATTATTGTTATTGTTATTATTATTGTTATTGTTACTGTTACTGTTATTATTATTATTATTGTTATTATTATTGTTATTGTTACTGTTACTGTTACTGTTATTATTATTATTATTATTGTTATTGTTATTGTTATTATTATTATTGTTATTGTTATTATTATTGTTATTGTTACTGTTATTGTTATTATTATTGTTATTGTTACTGTTACTGTTATTGTTATTGTTATTATTATTGTTATTGTTACTGTTACTGTTATTGTTATTATTATTGTTACTGTTACTGTTACTGTTACTGTTATTATTATTGTTATTGTTATTATTATTGTTATTGTTACTGTTACTGTTACTGTTACTGTTATTATTATTGTTATTGTTACTGTTACTGTTACTGTTACTGTTATTATTATTATTATTGTTATTGTTATTATTGTTATTGTTATTATTATTGTTATTGTTACTGTTACTGTTATTGTTATTGTTATTATTATTGTTACTGTTACTGTTATTGTTATTGTTATTATTATTGTTATTGTTACTGTTACTGTTACTGTTATTGTTATTGTTATTGTTATTGTTATTGTTACTGTTACTGTTACTGTTACTGTTATTATTATTGTTATTGTTATTGTTATTGTTATTATTATTGTTACTGTTACTGTTACTGTTATTGTTATTGTTACTGTTATTGTTATTGTTATTGTTACTGTTACTGTTACTGTTATTATTATTGTTATTGTTATTGTTATTGTTATTATTATTGTTATTGTTACTGTTACTGTTACTGTTACTGTTACTGTTATTGTTACTGTTACTGTTATTGTTACTGTTACTGTTACTGTTATTGTTATTGTTATTGTTACTGTTATTGTTATTGTTACTGTTACTGTTATTGTTATTGTTACTGTTATTGTTATTGTTATTATTATTGGTTGATTTTCGCACACAGTGATTGTTTTGATAGAATGTCGTCGTTTCCATACCGTGACCATAACTTTGTGCCGTAGTCCTTAGTCAGTCAATATGGACCAGTGTATCTAAATGGATAATATTGTCTTTATTGTAATTAAACTTATGATAATTCCCATTTAGTGTTGGAGCTTGCCCAATGGCTGCTGAAACCAAAAAGACTGAAAAAGACAAAACTGACAGTGTGTTAGAAACACCCAAAGCTGCACCCACCCCACCCCCCACACCTGCTACAGAAGAAGTGGTCAAGAAAAGACCCGGACGGCCATCTAATGTGCAAAAAGAAAAAGAGAAAACCCATACACCACACCCACCTACGCCGTCACCTAGGAAACACTCCCATCTACCACCAGGTTAGTACTGTTTACACCACACCACATCTACCTACACCATCACCTATGTACATGCATGTACATGTACATTTGTCTCTTATTTTTGTGACATTTGAAAGTTCGTAACTTTGTATGTATGTGACCAAAAGTCCTGAAACTTGGTAAATGACTTTAATTTTACATGCTTGTTCAGATGCGGGGGTTATTTGACAGTCCATCTACTGTAATTAGCCATTACCTAAACGAGAAGGGGACTGGGAACGAGTTTATTAGAATTAATGCAATTACGAAATTAAGTTCATGACATGAAAAAGCATGTTGAAATCAGTATTGCAAAGTTTGATGTGATTTGAGCGAATTGTGTCGGAATTATAAACTTTTGAAATTGTTTTGTCCAGCCAAAATTTTACAGTGAATGTATGGTTTGGCTGGACAAATGTCAAAAAATTACATATTTGATGCCCTCTGGCATCGTCAATATCAAGCCGAAGTTCACCAAACTTTCCAGACTAGCTAAGTTTGATCTGCTCTCTCAGAAAATGATGCCCACTTTTGCTAGTTTCTTATTGAATATGTTTTACGGACTTGGTCCCAGTCCCTTGCTCGTTTTGATGTTTTGAACTCGGCTCCGCTCGTGTAGAAGATGGCCAATTTGGTTTATTTAGTATATGAATTTTTAGCTTTTTAATTTTAGTGATACATTTTATTGTTATAGTGCCCTATTGAAAATCACATTAGGGCCATTTATACGAGCGAAAATAAGAAGCGGCTTACGCGACTTATCGGAGAACAGTGTTCTGAGCTGTTCTTATTTTGTCTGCATCTTAGGTCTAAAAGTGCTGTTTATACGAAGAGGTTCGTGTCTTATCTAAGTCGCGTCTAAGATAAGCCGCGTCTTATTTTCGCTCGTATAAATGGCCCTATTATTGGACATTAGGCCATCTGTCTTATTATTATTATATTATTATAATAATTACTACAGATCTTAACACATGTCTCATAATGTTTCTGTATGTCAGGAGTCTCTGAAGCAGACCTGGCATTGTTCAGAAGAGCACAAGAGAAATCTACTGGCAGCATGACAATGAACCCTATACTCTCCCCATCATCCAACTCTAGATCACCGTCTAAGATACAGTTTGGTCGGTATGAGATCACTACATGGTATTCTTCACCATATCCACAAGAATACGCCAGGTATTTTTTCTTGTTTTTTCTTTGTTTGTTGTTGTGTCAGTACAATATGTACAACATTTTTATTGCTTGTTTTGGTAGTTTTTTTTCTGTGTTTTTTTAATTTATTTTCTTCTTGTTTGTTTGATAAGTTTATCGACATCAACATCAGTTTGTTTTGTTTTACTTTACTAGGTTAACCAAGTTATTCTTGTGTGAATTCTGTCTAAAATACATGAAGAGTGCAAGTATTGTGCAAAGACACATGGTGAGAATCGATTTAGCTTCATGGGGGAGGGGAGAAGAGGGGAGTAGAGGGGAGGGGAGTAGAGGTGAGTAGAGGGGAGGGGAGTAGAGGGGAGGGGAGAAGAGGGAAGGGGAGTAAAGGGGAGGGGAGTAGAGGGGAGGGGAGTAGAGTAGAGGGGAGTAGAGGGGAGTAGAGGGGAGGGGAGAAGAGGGGAGGGGAGAAGAGGGAAGGGGAGTAGAGGGGAGGGGAGTAGAGGGGAGGGGAGTAGAGGAGAGGAGAGGGGGGAGGGGAGTAGAGGGGAGGGGAGTAGAGGGGATGGGGGAAGAGGAGAGGGGAGTAGAGGGGAGGGGAGTATAGGAGAGGGGGGGGGGGGGGGGGAGTAGAGGAGAGGGGAGTAGAGGGGAGGGAGTAGAGGGGAGTAGAGCGAAGGGGAGGAGAGTAGAGGGGAGTAGAATCAAAAGTAGAATCGTATACCTTACGACTTGTGTGCGGTGTGTAGTCTTTCCCTTGCCGATTACTAAAAATAACTTCACATGTTTTTAATAACTTGACACAGACTGAGAACAGAATCAATGTCCAAACAAGCTCAGCCTGAGACATAACGTTTTTGTGTTTTTTCATTCTATTTTCAGTCAAAATGCAGCTGGTTTCACCCACCAGCTAATGAGATCTACCGTAATGATGATATATCAGTATTTGAAGTTGATGGCGCTGTTAACAAGGTTAGCAAATGATTGAATGTAAGGATGACTGAATGGATGACTGAATAAATGAATGGATAACTGAATATATGAATGAATGGATGAAAGAATGGATAAATAGATGAATGAATGGATGAATGGATGAATACAATGTAGATGAATGAATGAGTGCCCAATAGATGAATAAATAAATTAATGAGTGAATGTATCATCGATTGAGTGAATAAATAATTGATAAATTAACATATGAAATGAACGAATAGACGAAGGAATGTGAAAGCGCTGAAGAAGCTTTACCGTCATTTTATGGTAAAGCTGACATAATTATTGTACTGGGCTACCGTCTTGAGGCCTTACCGTTGTCTATACTAATTCTTCTTATCTTTACGATCTCAGATCTACTGCCAAAACCTGTGTCTGTTAGCAAAACTGTTTTTGGATCACAAGACGCTGTATTACGACGTAGAGCCATTCTTGTTTTATGCCCTGACTAAGAACGACAAGAAGGGGTGTCATCTAGTGGGGTACTTCTCTAAGGTAAAGATAAGAACGACAAGAAGGGGTGTCATCTAGTGGGGTACTTCTCTAAGGTAAAGATAAGAACGACAAGAAGGGGTGTCATCTAGTGGGGTACTTCTCTAAGGTAAAGATCAGAACGACAAGAAGGGGTGTCATCTAGTGAGGTACTTCTCTAAGGTAAAGATAAGAATGACAAGAAGGGGTGTCATCTAGTGGGGTACTTCTCTAAGGTAAAGATAAGAACGACAAGAAGGGGTGTCTTCTAGTGGGGTACTTCTCTAAGGTAAAGATAAGAACGACAAGAAGGGGTGTCATCTAGTGGGGTACTTCTCTAAGGTAAAGATAAGAATGACAAGAAGGGGTGTCATCTAGTGGGGTACTTCTCTAAGGTAAAGATAAGAATGACAAGAAGGGGTGTCTTCTAGTGGGGTACTTCTCTAAGGTAAAGATAAGAACGACAAGAAGGGGTGTCATCTAGTGGGGTACTTCTCTAAGGTAAAGATCAGAACGACAAGAAGGGGTGTCATCTAGTGGGGTACTTCTAAGGTAAAGGTAAGAACGACAAGAAGGGGTGTCATCTAGTGGGGTACTTCTCTAAGGTAAAGATCAGAATGACAAGAAGGGGTGTCATCTAGTGGGATACTTCTCTAAGGTAAAGATAAGAACGACAAGAAGGGGTGTCATCTAGTGAGGTACTTCTCTAAGGTAAAGATAAGAATGACAAGAAGGGGTGTCATCTAGTGGGGTACTTCTCTAAGGTAAAGATAAGAACGACAAGAAGGGGTGTCATCTAGTGGGGTACTTCTCTAAGGTAAAGATAAGAACGACAAGAAGGGGTGTCATCTAGTGGGGTACTTCTCTAAGGTAAAGATAAGAATGACAAGAAGGGGTGTCATCTAGTGGGGTACTTCTCTAAGGTAAAGATAAGAACGACAAGAAGGGGTGTCTTCTAGTGGGGTACTTCTCTAAGGTAAAGATAAGAACGACAAGAAGGGGTGTCATCTAGTGGGGTACTTCTCTAACGTAAAGATCAGAACGACAAGAAGGGGTGTCATCTAGTGGGGTACTTCTAAGGTAAAGGTAAGAACGACAAGAAGGGGTGTCATCTAGTGGGGTACTTCTCTAAGGTAAAGATCAGAATGACAAGAAGGGGTGTCATCTAGTGGGATACTTCTCTAAGGTAAAGATAAGAACGACAAGAAGGGGTGTCATCTAGTGAGGTACTTCTCTAAGGTAAAGATAAGAATGACAAGAAGGGGTGTCATCTAGTGGGGTACTTCTCTAAGGTAAAGATAAGAACGACAAGAAGGGGTGTCTTCTAGTGGGGTACTTCTCTAAGGTAAAGATAAGAACGACAAGAAGGGGTGTCATCTAGTGGGGTACTTCTCTAAGGTAAAGATCAGAACGACAAGAAGGGGTGTCATCTAGTGGGGTATACTTCTAAGGTAAAGATAAGAACGACAAGAAGGGGTGTCATCTAGTGGGGTACTTCTCTAAGGTAAAGATCAGAATGACAAGAAGGGGTGTCATCTAGTGGGGTACTTCTCTAAAGTAAAGATAAGAACGACAAGAAGGGGTGTCATCTAGTGGGCACTTCTCTAAGGTAAAGATAAGAACGACAAGAAGGGGTGTCATATAGTAGGCACTTCTCTAAGGTAAATATAAGAACTAAGGTATAAGGTACTGGAGATGATGATGATGGTGGTGGTGGTTGATGTACTGGAGATGATGATCATTGGTAGTGGTAGTAGTAGAGTTGATAGAGTTGTGTTTATCGTTCCAGGAAAAGTCTTGCCAACAAAAGTACAATGTTTCCTGCATCATGACATTACCTCCCTATCAAAGACAAGGATATGGACGACTACTTATCGATTTTAGTAAGAAATCTTAATCGTCTTATAAAATCAATAGACCTCTTTAGCTTGTATGTAAATTGACCATTTCAAACCACAGGCAGCCCAACCATTGCTTTTGAGGCTACTAAATAATTCAAAAAACGATATTTGCGTCTTTTTTTGATGGGTTCCCTGTGGTAAAGCGAGCACGCGCGCAATACATATGTTGGGTTCCCTGTGCTGAGTAATGTCCTATGTTGGGCTTCCTGTGTGCCTCCTGCGGGATGCGCCCGCAGCAAATGTGTATATTTATACAAGGTATGAAACTCCAGTCACGTGATGGCCTGATGTGCGCCGCGTTTCGTTGGTGCACTTTTCCGTGAACCGAAGAGCCGAAGTCGTCGTACGCTACAGGCCCGTGGGGGGTACCCAGGGTGAAGTCGCTGAAGTTTTGAAAAATGGCGGAGATGTTGATGAAGCAAAACATGATTTTTTCGGTGTAAGCGTTTGGATTCTTTTCCTTATCCATGGTAAGTTTAGAAGTTCACAATTCATGTCAACTTTAAGTAGCTTTAGATGAAATTTGACGGTTTTAAAGTAGTCCTTTTTCATTTTGAATGGTGGAGAATTGTATGTTGTGCTCGACACACGACAGTTTGGTTGAATCGAAAACTAAGCTGAACTAAATATATTTTCTGAATTATTTTCTTGAGGTTTTAGTAGTTTTTGCTCTAACTGTTCTCTAATAAAAGACATGAAAGGACTTGCCTATACTATGGCAGAAGGGCTGCTTCAGTTATTTTTCATAAATTAAGCTTATGACCGAGCTATTTCACTTGTACATGTGTACAGTTGTCATTGAAATATTAAAGACTTACACACACATTGTACACTTCAATCAAGTTCAACAAAGAACCTAGTACTTTATCTGTTTGAACATTATGACTCTCTCATCTATGTTATTTTGTGCTTTCTTACAGTACCTCTTACAACACAAGCCGGAACGCCAACACAGTATAAACCTTGAGACGAACTCAAATTAATTCACTTACATCGAAGGAGTCCGGCATGATAAATGGCGATGGACTCATGAAGCAGCCGTGAACTAAAATATTAACAGTTGTTCTTTATTGTCATTGACATAGTACAACTCATTTAGCAAATACTATCATCTGAGAGAAACACAGAGTAATTTTAAATATGGTTCACGGAAGAACGTAAGTAAGCTTTTAATATCGCACTCCGATGTTTGTTATTCATTCACAACTTCGTCGATTGTGGTGACAGGCATAAAATTTATTAATTTTGTATTTTTATATACAAAACAATATCCATAGTAATACTGATCAATATAGTGAATGAATTGTACAGAAAGAACGGCAAAACAGTGTGTAAAAAGCTAGTAAACTTATTTTAACTGATTGTTGAAATAAATACGTTTGTTTGTCATTTTGTTTACTAGCACTGATAGCAAAAATGTGTTGTGCAGTACTAAATATGGAAACTATTCTGCATTTATAAAACACAATGCCTCAATTTTAAAGCATTTTAATCGATAAAAATCAAAACACAATACAAATACTATATAAAAGTCAAAACAGAAAACAAATAAAGTATAAATGTTTTGACTTATGTTTAGTGAAAATATAAATATTAAAACTTGCAAAAAAGAGCACAATTCAGATTTGCCGAGCGCTTGCCGATGTCCTCTCGAAGGTAAAATCCGACTGCCTCACGGAAAAGTGCACCAACGAAACGCGGCGCACATCGGGCCACGACGCTCAAAATTTCAAAAATTAGTTTCTCAGCGTACGTTGAAGTTAGACGACTGACACTTACAATGTGCTTCGAGAATACGGTAAAGTTTAGTTATTCGAAGAAAAATTGAATTTTCACATCGCATTGACAAAATTAGGGTCAAAAACGTATTTGTCACGTGATGGAGTTTCATACCTTGTTTCAATATACACATTTGCTGCGGGCGCATCCCGCAGGAGGCACAGGAAGCCCAACATAGGACATTACTCAGCACAGGGAACCCAACCTATGTATTGCGCGCGCGCTCGCTTTACCACAGGGAACCCATCAAAAAAAGACGCAATTATCATTTTTTGAATTATTTAGTAGCCTCAAAAGCAATGGTTGGGCTGCCTGTGTTCAAACCATGTGATGTAAACATGGTGTTCTCTGGAGAATTAGTCCTTTCAATATGAACGAATAAATTTCAGAAATAGAAAGGAACAATTCTCCAGAGAATATCATGTTTACATCACATGGTTTGAAATGGGCAATTTGCGTACAAGCTAAAGAGGTCTATTCTGCTACCAGGTCATATTCAACCGACACTGTCATCGTCACCGCCATTTTCATCTTCCTTGTCATCACCAGGGATACATGTATGTCGCCCTGTTGTAGATCATCATTGTCGATAACTTCATTGTGACCATCACCTTGCTATCATCACTATCATTATATTACACTACAAGTATTCCTGATGATTTTGATTGTGATTATCATCATCATCATCATCACCTCCACCACTACCACTACCACCACCATCATCATCATCATCACCACCATCATCATCATCACCTCCACCACCATCATCATCATCACCTCCACCACCACCATCATCATCACCACCAACCACCATCATCATCGCCACCACCATCATCACCTCCACCACCACCACCATCATCATCATCTGTCCACCATCACCATTGTCAACTCGTTCGTCTTCATAATACCACTTCGTTGCATTATTCCCATGTACTAATCGTTCATGTGTCTTTTCAATCCTTGCTTGTACAGGTTACTTGTTGTCTAGGAAGGAATCCCAGCCAGGGTCCCCTGAGAAGCCCTTGTCCGACTTAGGATTGATTAGTTATCGAAGCTACTGGAAGAGTGTCTTGTTAGAGTACATGTACACCAACAAAGAAAACCACGTGACCATACGAGGTAACACTAGCTGATATCGCACCGCTAACTATTGGAAGTCAATGACACCATTTTCGGTTTCTCTTGAGAATATAGTGCTGTTTATTGACGCCATTTCCGGTTTCCAACAGAACTGTCATCAACTGAATTGCATGTGTTTGAGAAGATAAATGTGAAGTGTGTTGGTTGTTTTTGGTAATCTTGCGTCGTGTCGTTGTAGGTATCAGTCAGTCTACTGGTATGGACCCACACGATATCGCTGCTACTCTACAGCTACTCAGCATGGTACAGAAAAGAGAGGGGAAGTAAGTATAACTTCTAGTTAAGATAATGATGGTGGTGGTGATGATGATGATGATTTTGATAATGATGGTGGTGGTGGTGGTGATGATGATGATGATTTTGATAATGATGGTGGTGGTGATGATGATTTTGATAATGATGGTGGTGGTGGTGATGAGGATGATGATGATGATTTTGATAATGATGGTAGTGGTGATGATGATGAAGATGAACATGATGGTGGTGATGATGACGGTGACAAATAAGATGATGCAATATTGCCGACAGATTAAAGTAGTATCACATTGACTTTGTACTTCAATAAGGTGGCCACAACAATAGACCTTTTTACCGATACGGCGGCCATCTTGAATTATGGAGAGATTATGGGATGCCCAGGGTGCAAGCTAGCTAGTAACCATTTGGCCATGAAAAACTACGAAAACCTAATTTAAAGCAATGAATTTGTACAAAATTATACAACAATACACAACACATGTAGATATTAAGTCATACAACACTATGGCTAGAGTGACATAGAAAAATAATATATTGACGCGACTCCACTCTCTACAGTTTTTGGGTTATTTGCACCCTGAGCATCCCATAATGTTTTAGCCAAAACAATAGAATCCAAAATGGCCGCCGTATCGGTAAAAAGGTCTCTTGCAGCGTGTCATATTGGTAGCAATATTTCGCGCAATGTTGTCAGGAATCGCACGATTTCAGTGTGAGTCCACCTCTGCAATTTGTTGCTCGCAATGTTGCAGAAGTAGTACCACCTTCAATAAACATGGTCACAACACTTGCAGAGGTGGATACATAGCGCGCAATGTTGCACCGTGTGTCTGTAATTTAGAGAACCAAGCGTGTCGCATAACTCTATCTTCTATCTATTTGTCTAGGTTCGTGATCTGCACAAACCAATGTATGATAGACAAACACATGGACAAAGTTCGTAGTCAAAATCGTACCGCCCTGGACGAAGACTGTCTACGGTGGACCCCATTGGTTCACACTAACCTAGCCCTGTTAGATGAAACAGATAAGGTTGTGAATGGTTTAGATGGGTTGGGTCGTAGGAACCGACCAAGTGTTACTGAGCACGATGTTGATATCGTCACACAACATGTAGACAATGATGTAAGTGTGTGACAGGAGTCTGTCACTAGCTGGCAACACTGGTAAAAATAAAGGCACGCACGCTATTCCAACCTCGGAAATTCTTTGGAAACGTCCAAAACTTTGGAAATCAGTGAAAATTCCCAATGCATTTCCAAGGTGTAAAAAGCGCGCGATTTTTCCAGTTCAAAGCTCCGCACGCTTTTGGCTGATGTAAATTCTGTAAATTCCAAACATTCTAAATTCGTTCCTTTCTTAGTTTTCTTCCCTTCATCATTCCCCCATCCCTTTAAGCCAAAGATAGCAGCATCTCTGCGATTCGCTGAACATGGTTTTGGGCGATCGCAGCCATCATATGGAAACCAGGCTTATCTCAGCGATCGCGATCGCTGGACCGTTGTTTCCATTTGATCGCTGCGATCGCTGAACACAGTTTTCGACGATCGCCGCTGAACACAGTTTTCGACGATCGTAGCGATCAAATGGAAACCAGGCTTAACTGCCGTTCCTTCCCCCTTCCCTTAATCCATTACAGTTGCAGCGGCATCTTTAAATAACATGTACATGTATGACTTCTCTTCGCTTTCCACTATTTATTTTATCTAAGCTTTCGTCGACGACTTTATTTAGGAAGATCCATACACTTAACAATACTTTGTATATCCCAAAGGAAAAGCCTCGGGAAAACGGTGTTGTCGTGAACGGAGACATCCACATGGCCGACGACGAACACCTCGAGCAAGAAGAAGCGGAGGAGGATGAACCAATCATCAGACCAAGAAAGCGAAAGCGTAGTGTGGCTCTCTCAGACGCCGGCTCAGAAAACTCGGCTACAGAAGCCGCAGCAGAAGACGAAGAAGATGGTGACGAGGAAGATGTTGACAAACCCGAGCAGGAGGACGATGACCACGAGAAACAACCCGAAGAAGAAAAAGAACCCGATGAAGAAAAAGTACCCGAAGAAACAGAGGCGAAAAAGCCCCGAACATCTAACGAAGGATCATCGAGCGAAGGCGATAGTGATTCCGACGAAGATTCGGAATCCGATGATGACGATTCTTCATCATCGTCGTCTTCATCGTCGTCGTCTTCATCTTCCGAGGAAAGCGACAACGAAAGAGATAAAGCGAATAACCCCGCGAAAAAAACTCCCTCGAGTGAAAATCCACTGAATCGTCAAAACGAGTCTTCGTCTTTGAATAATCCAGGATTAAATTACAATTCCGGGGGGTTCCAGCCTCACACTGTCTCACAGCCTTCTGGGGACAGCCTGGATTTCGCCACCTCGTACATGATGGACTCGAGTTTTACCAATCTTTCGTCTCTGAATTCTGATTTAAATGCGATGGACTTTCCCGATACCGACAGCAGCGCGCTTATCAAAGAGTTATCTGAAGAAGTATTTTCTATCGGTGCGCCATGTGGGAACCAGAGCCCTAGTATGAGTGGTCAGCGGATGTCTGACGAAGACGATGCTTAGCGGCGTAGCTAAAACTTGTAACACACGATAGTGTCAATCCCAAGTCTTTTTTCCTGTTTTAAACTCGACAAGAAAGAGTCTTTGATTCGTGATTGACTATAGTTGCGGCAATAGACATTTTGAGGCAAACTGACGGCAAAAATCGAAAGAAATGTATAGCGGTAATCACGATTTGCAGTACTCCCTACCCACCCCTCCCCCCACGCTTGTTCTGGTTCACAAAGAATTATGTCATTTCTGCTAAAGCGTTGGTTTGCCCAGTTTTATTCTAGTACTTGATGAGTTTGATTGTATATACTGTAGGAATGGGTATGTTTGTAAGATGAATTGTTTGTGCAAAGGTTGGTCTATTTATTTTATAAACTGACATCGCGTCTCATTTATTGTATCTGTATTTTTTAATTAGTCTATATTTGTAAGTTAGTTATTAATGTCTTTTTAACTGAACTCCCTGACGATGGGCCAAGGACCCAAAAGCTTGGGTGTACATTAAAACAACAACTATTAAACGTTAGTATAATGGTATTTTTAAGGAGCGTTAGTTATCTGGTAACTCATGTTTAACTACAACACGTCACAGGTGAGGGCTTAGGTTTGTTGCACCGCGGGAATCGTTGACGTAATTCGTATCACACGTCATGAGTTGCTTGTCAGTATAAGATCGAGAGCACGTTGCTGTCTAATCAAATAACGCGAAATAAAAATACCATTATCGTACAAGAAGTATATATATATAGCGTATATTAATGTTCCTGCCTATCAATACTGTCTAACTGCAATAGGTGACTTTGGACAACATTGCGCGCAACATTGCTGGCAACATGACTCCGGTGTGTGTCCACCTCTGCAATCGAGAGCTAATTTATTGAAGTACAATGTGATCCTACTTCTGCAATATCAGGGGCGGATCCAGAGATTTTGCCAAGAGGGCGCGTTCAGGTTGGACATCAATTCCAATTTGAAAAGGGAGGGGCGTGCGCCTAGTTGTCCCACCCCAAAACCCGCCCCTGAATATTGCGCGCAACAAATTACAAATTTTCATTAAAAACGGATATAAACATTGCTAGCCTTTATCGATGAACTGCAACGCCTAGCTTTATGTTTATCATTTTCTGGGACTACTTGTAACCAGCTCGGACATATCTTGCAAAACCTTGGCGATGTTTTCATCAAATTTGAAATTGCCAGTAGTATAATAACAGTTGCTTGCGTCGATGTACGAATTGGACTTCAAATCAGCTAACATTAACTTACAAACTTTACATGTAAGTCTTTCTTTTGACCCGTCAGCGCAACGCTTTGCTCTCTTACTATTAATATCATAATGCAATGGACAAAGCGTTGGCTTTCCACGCATTATGCGGTCCTTCGCCGTCGGCCATTCTTCGTAATTAGGGGTTTTTGACGTTAAATACACTGCACAATCAATAATCCCGAGTAGTTGTGGTACGACCTCCACAATGCACTCCTCTAGACGCTCAGCTTTTGGGAGCAGGATATCGCGAAGGATTTTCGCGTCCAAGTCTTCAAGGAACTCGAGGTTTTTGAGTTCTTTTACGCTTAAGTTCTTCACAGCAGCACAATGATACGATGTGCAAGCCTCAAGCACGCTTTCTACGTTGAACTCTTTAGCCAGTGCGTAGATATATCCAACATTGTGGGCTATTAGAAAAATACAGTAAAAGGAACGAACGTCATTGAAGAAAATGTATAAACATTATCAGTACAGCGGTGAAGACTGTTACATACTCAGCGCTGGACTGCCTATTGAAAACGCCGAGTTGAAAAATGGGCTTTCTAAGTTTTGCATAAACTAAGACTGTTTCAATTATAGTCTATCCAAAGTGTATTATTATTAATGTGAATGGCTACAGATTGCCAACTGCGTACCAAGGCGCATGCGCTCTGTGCTGCTGAGGAAACCGAAGGCTCATCGCTGAAGACCGCCGAGTGAACGCATTCCAGCGTCGTTCCAGCCAAATTGATCATCATCAGATATATTTTTGAAATGGGTCAGAATAACCGCCGATTGCGAAACACGAGAGCTGAGGACAATCTCTTATGAGGGACTGACAAACTATGACGTCATTCCAGGACATCACTTGAATAGAGAGAAAGGCAGTCTGCGGCAAGGCTGGCACAGGATCGATCCCCGTGGCACATCCCTACTCGAAATAAATTCCGTGTTTATCCCCATGCCCCGCCCCCACTCATCCCCAGACATCATCATCATCATCACCATTTTGACTACATGATCATTAACTTACTTGTTAGTTTACTTGAAAACTGTGGGTAAATCTGTCTCAAAAAGTCAACAAATTCTACGACTTTTTTCCCAGGAAAACTAATCTCGTTTCCCTGAGCATCTTCTGGTCGTTGTGAAAACATGGTTTGGAAAACAGGTGACGCCATCTCAAGGAAAGCTCGGTGAACGTGGAGGTTTTGGCCTTCGATGATTAAAACTGTGTCACTGTTTTTCCAGGGGGTTTGAAAATTCATGCTGAGTTGCAGCTTCATCGAGATGAAGATCAGTTAAACCTGGAATACGAAAACCAGAGAGAGAGTTAAAGCCGTAAGCCGAAGCTACTGAGAGAAAACAGAGCAAGAAGAGAAGTTGGAAATTTAGAAAGACGCAAAGAAGGATGCAAGCACTGGAAAAATCGCAGGTTCTTTTAACCTTGGAAATTCTTTGGAAAACTCCAAAACATTGGCCAGTTGAAGGTTTGAAAATCGCGCGGTTTTTTCCAGTGAAGGAAAAACCAAGTGAAAGACGCGAAGAAACAAAGGCAGGAAGAAAGAGAGGGAGAGCTGTAGAGAGGGGGGAGGCAGGAGGTAGGAATAGGAAAGGACAAGGAAAGAATAACTAGCATTGAGCAAGGCGGAGGCTACGAATGAATGAACAATGATATTGAAAAGCTGATATGTGATCTTGAACCTGCTTCAACTTCTTTTGCCTTTCTTTCCCTCTTCCATTCTTTTTTCTTTCTCGTTTCGCATGCTGCTCCCTCCATATTAACTGATTCTGTGCAAACAAATAGTATTAACATAAAGCGAGATAGACTCTGGAGCAGATGTCTTTTTATAACAATCAATTCAAATCTTGAAATGTTGCTGTGCAATATTTGTTTCAAGTGATATCCTCGGGAACCCAATCTCGCTCCCAGAAGAAATACCCATTGGCAGCAAATCCCGGGGTGAGGAGGGTGGGATACTTGATCTGGGTTTTGATAGGGGTGTCCCGCTGGAGTCCGTAAACCCTGACCCTATCTAAGACAGCGACATCTTGAAAATTCATACCCTAACTGTTGAATTGCAAGACAGATCGATACTGAAAGTGGACCTTACTATAAGACTCGAGGGAAATTCTATACCCTATTTTAGACAGTTATTGCATGACAATTTAGTACTAGTTAGTAGTAATCCTGTATAGTAAGGCGCTTTGTTTATAAAAATCAAAATTTGATCCTTGTCAGAAGTATGTAAGCTTGTAGCAAATATATGGGAGTAAAGGGGGAACGAAGTGTGTTGGAACTTGTTGCGGAAGTAATTTTAAAAAGAAAGCTTGCCAATATGAATATAACAACGCTACAGTGCTGCAATGTCATTGCTAACTCGTACTCCCGCCAGTGTCTGAACGTGAAATATGTGAACTCTTCAAATTCCTTCGATTCAGACTGAATTCTTGTCATGTGGTAATTCAATAAGTAATTCATTTGTCTGTCTAACTGCAGTCTATAACGCGTTCTAAACTAAATTGCGTTTTTCCAAAGTTGTAAAATTCAGTGTGAGTTCTACATTTCTCACTGAAAATAAAGCCGTTCCTGCAAGAATGCTATAACCGCAATGACAGTTGAAGTGCTTCCGTAATGGCCTATGAAATTCAACATCAATATTTTGCCTTCCGCACAAAATGAGGAAACTTGTCCCCTCAAAAAAGAGCGTCCGAGTTGATAGCCATTTTCACCAGCTCATAAAAAGGTTCCAAAGTTTGGAACCTTTTTCTAAACTCATGAATATGTCGAGTAGATATCCATTTTCACAAGCTCATTAAAAGGTTCCAAAGTTTGGAACCTTTTTCTAAACTCATGAATATTTCGAGTAGATAGCCATTTTCACAAGATCATAAAAAGGTTCCAAAGTTTGGAACCTTTTTGCTAAACTCATGAATATGTCGAGTAGATATCCATTTTCACAAGCTCATTAAAAGGTTCCAAAGTTTGGAACCTTTTTCTAAACTCATGAATATTTCGAGTGGATATCCATTTTCACAAGCTCATAAAAAGGTTCCAAAGTTTGGAACCTTTTTCTAAACTCATGAATATGTCGAGTGGATAGCCATTTTCACAAGCTCAGGCAAAAGTTCCGTATAAACTCGTATAGAGCAGTCACATTAAATATAATACAGCAAAAAAATACATCCAAAAATATTTGAAGTTATTTATTATTATTGCGTAAACATGATTATGTAGAGCAGTCTGTTTTGCCATATAATATACCGGCCGGCATTAAACGGGTAACTTGTTTGAGAAATATCTCTTCACTAACATTGATATAAGTATCACTATAAATATAATCTGAGTTGCGAAATATCTAGACAAATTCTAGATATTCTATGAATGAGTAACACAACGCCAGCTGTCGAGTGTAACAGTCGTCTTTAAAACAGCATTTGTACGTTCTTACGGCATTTCGTTCTCTTCATGTTTTGATGCTCATAGAAATCCGAGACTGAATATACACATGCATGTATAAAATTATTGAACATATGTCGTTATATTGGAATCATCAATGAATCCGACACCTGGATATATATGTTAGTAAACAGTACTCACTGGAAGTTCTGTAGTCCTCAATGCTGCTGAAAGTCTAAACAGAAACGGCGAAGAGCAAAATTAACGGCAAACGACTCTGGCTTGAGACTAGCAGTGACCTGGACACATGACGTGAACTCGGGGCACTAGCTAATTATGCTAAAACCGTATCCGGTTCAAATTCAATCCAGCCAATCACGACAAGTAACTTTTAATCCTTAGGCATACAAAGACACATGCAGTGAGTCATGTTTGTGCTATGAAGATCTGGTACAATTTGATATATTTTGCCGTTTTGGTAATAGTGATTGAGGACTACTTCCAGTGAGAACCGTTACTAACATATCCAGGTATAATTCAAAACATGATGATTCCAATATAACGATATGTAACGAACGCTACCCATGTTTATACATTCTTTAATGCCCGTCGGTCGTTGATCTGTCAAATCACTTTATATTTATATGAGCTATAAAAACAGTTTAATTTGATCTGTCTTTATACAGATGTAGCCACATCGAGGAGAAACCTACGAAACTAATAGAGATCTAGAGGCAAACAAAGAGAACGAAATGCCGTAAGAACGTACAAATGCTGTTTTAAAGACGACTGTTACACTCGACAGCTGGCGTTGTGTTACTCATTCATGTTGACTAATAATGAACTAATTTAATAATAATTTACTCTTGAGAATTTGTCTAGATTTATTTCGCAACTCAGATTATATTTATAGTGATACTTATATCAATGTTAGTGAAGAGATATTTCTCAAACAAGTTACCCGTTTAATGCCGGCCGGTATATTATATGGCAAAACAGACTGCTCTACATAATCATGTTTACGCAATAATAATAAATAACTTCAAATATTTTTGGATGTATTTTTTTGCTATATTATATTTAATGTGACTGCTCTATACGAGTTTATACGGAACTTTTTCCTGAGCTTGTGAAAATGGCTATCCACTCGACATATTCATGAGTTTAGAAAAAGGTTCCAAACTTTGGAACCTTTTAATGAGCTTGTGAAAATGGATATCTACTCGACATATTCATGAGTTTAGAAAAAGATTCCAAACTTTGGAACCTTTATATGAGCTTGTGAAAATGTCTATCTACTCGACATATTCATGAGTTTAGAAAAAGGGTCCAAACTTTGGAACCTTTTCATGAGCTTGTGAAAATGGCTATCTACTCGACAAAATAGTGAGCTTTTTTTCAAAACATGTTTTAGTTGGGAGGGTTTTGGGGTCTCGGCACTAACTACACTTTTTCAACATCGTTTTTTGAAACTTTTTTTTAGTACGAACGATTTCCAAACATTACAAGTACGGTTTTCTTTAAATTATACTATTCGGTTAAGAATCGATATTTATTTTTATTAATTTTTCTACAAAATCCCTCTTAAAAGATGTGAGTCTTACCGAGAAAAAACAAATTTCGTACAAATCCAATTGTTTACACTGAGAAAACTCCATAATTACGAGCCCTGTCTGTGTTTTGCTCGATTTTATGAGTTTTGGAAAAACGCATTTTAGTTTAGAATGCGTTCTATATTGCAGTTTACTCTCAGGTAAAAACCTACCTTTTTTTGCAAATTGTTTTTCGGTTTCTCGCTGCAGTTGATATGCAAATGAGTTTTGACTTTTCTCAGAAATCACGTGATATGCCACAGGTAGTCCAACCTCTAGATATTTATTTATGGAGGGTGGTGAGAGTGAGGGGTGGGGGGAGGGGGTGAGGAAAAACATCTCATGGGTACAACATCTAAATACCAATGTAGAGTAAAAAAAACTTTAAAATAGGACTAGGGGTCCCCGAATTCGTTTAGCCTCCTAAAGCAGACGCGCGTGCGACCGTGTGCAGGCTTCCGTTTTGGATGCTATGGTTTACAATTACTAGAACTTGCTGCCATCTTGTCGAATTAACAAATTGAAGTCGCTTTTCTTTTTTTTTAATAATGATTCATAAATTGTATTTACAATGAGTATGGGTATGAGTTGTACAGTTACAATATTGCACATTTAACATATATTGTTCACATGGTCTCGAATTTTTCGTTTTTCATTTGTTATTTTCAATTTCAAACTCGTTAAATAAACTTTAAGAAAATATTTTTCTTCTTTTGCTGCTGCGTCATATATATATTTCTTTGCTAGTAATAAGCAATAATGAATTGGCAGATATGAATTATCTGCCGGTTTGTAGCCATAAAAAATGGTCTGTACTCTTTTCGACCATGCATAGAAATGACGTCAGAAAATGATCAAAACTCAAGTGGAACCAATGGTATTTGTTCGCATAGTGTACTTGCATTGACTAATTTACCCGGGGGTAAAAAGTATCCTAAAAAATACCAAACCGTGAAATATTCCGCACCCCAGAAAATACCTCATGGGCTACAAATCACTAGCTAAAATTACCATAATAATAATGAATAATCTAACAATCGGATCGCTCCCGGGGATACGGCAATTCAAGACGCAAAACGCTTGTTCCAAGTTCAGGGGGGGGGGGTCAGTTTACATATCCCTTTAGCACGCTTTCAATCTGGGATAGGGTATACATTTTTATGCTTTAGTCTGGGATAGGGTATACATTTTAAAGCTTTAGTCTGGAATAGGGTATGGAAAATCAAAATTTTAGGTCTGGGATAGGGTCAGGGTTTTGAGGTGTCCGCGGCTCACCCCTATAGCCAAAAATACCCTTAGTGCCCCTCCCCCCCCCCCCCCCCCCCCCCCCCCCCCGGTCCAAGTTTCATACCCAAATCGTTCAAAATTTGATTTAGCTGAAACTTCACTGAAACATATTAATGTCAAAGACCCCGGCCATTCAATCACTGGTGCGTTTTTTTCTCAGTGATTCCAGAGCCAAGTCAGATACATTTTGATGAATCGTTAACGCGCTAGAGGTGTTAGTGACGTCACGTACTCAACTCAAACAATCATCACGGCTTCGCTCCATACATTTGTTCATGTTGAATGTCTTGAATTATTTTATTTCTATGAAGTTAAGCTAAACATTTGTGTGAAGGAGTTTTCTTACCTTACATGTGCTTAGGATTGATTGTTTGACTAGTTTTCTTCAGTGCAGAGCTGTTATCTGAACAAACCGTTCAGATATTTTGATCATAAAATGCAAAGAAATGTCAGTTTGGAGCTGAGTTTGGGTTAATAATAATTTTGTAAAGCTAATATTTTATTTCAGTGTGTTTACAAATGCTAAAACTCTTAGCTTGCTAAAATGTTACACAATGCAGCCTAGTCATATACACCTATTTCAAAAAAGGTTGTCGAAGACATCAGTCCATAGGCGATAGGCTATAGGTCGTTCCAAGACCGAATTGCATTATGGTAACAGCTTGAATGTCGTGGATGCCAGAGAAAATTCGATTCAAAATTTGTCTTGGCATGATTGAATTCAAATAGTTACGATATCATTCAGCTTTTCATACAGGAAGTGCTATCTTTGGCTATTCAAGCTGTTACCATAATGCAGTTGGGTCTTGGAACGACGTATAACCTATCGCCTATGGACTGATGTCCTCGACAACCTTTTTTGAAATAGGTGTATACATAATGACCAAGTATACATGCAAGCTCAAGGTTTCTTTATCAACATTAACTAAATCTTTATAATACTTTAATAAAAACAAGAATTAACGACAACAAACAAACAAAGTAACAAAGAATTACAAAATTAAGTCGGCTTTTTCACACTTGAGGAAAACTCACATTTCGTAGTTCCGAGGAAATCTAATCAAATAACTAATCGTAGACAGTGACAACATGCCTGCAATGTCGGCTCACATTGTGTATTCGTTTTCAGTAAACGTTTTGAGAAACCTAACAATACGCCGCACAGGGGAGAGGAAGGGATGTGGCTAAGTAGAACTAGTGTGCAGAGATACTAATTATAACCATTCCTGATATTTTTCTGCACATTAATTGGTGGTAGCAACTGCATATTTGGAACTTTCCAATAGTGCAGACATTTCTTGAAAAACTTTCGCGATATTTCTATTGAACACGATATTACTGGAACTGTAATGGCATTGGCGTCCTACACCAATAGGAAAGTAATAGCAGTTCTTTTCCAGTTCATTCAACATTGACACACACACTTCGCATTTAAGTCTTCCTACTAATTTGTCAAATGTATCAAAAGTACCCTTAGCCTTCTTAGTATGAACATCATAGTGTAATGCACATAAATTTGGCTTTCCACACATTATGCGCTCCTTCCTCATCACTTCGTCAGGGATTCTTGATGTCGTATACACTGCACAATCGATAAACCCGAGTAGCTGCGGTATGATCCCCACAATGCACTCCTCCAGACGCTCAGCTTTTGGGAGCAGGATATCGCGAAGGGTTTTCGCGTCCAAGTCTTCAAGGAACTCGATGTTTTTGAATTCTTTTACACTTAAGTTCTTCACAGCAGCATAATGATACGATGTGCAAGTCTCAAGCACGCTTTCCACGTGGAACTCTTTAGCCAGTGCGTAGATGTATCCAACATTGTGGGCTATTGGAAAAAAAAATACAATAAAAGGAACTAGTGCAGACATTTGATGATAATGACTTGCCAAGAAAATATATAAACACTATATCAGTACAGCGGTGAATTCTGATATGATTACTCGGCGGGCTACCTGAGGTACGCCTAGCTTTCAGGGCCGTACATAACCCAAAATTCAAGGGGGGGGGGGGGGGGGGGGGGGGGGGGGGGCAGTACGTATGTAACAGCAAAAAATAAATATAAATAGTACAGTTCTCAGTACTTTTTGGTATATTTTTCGCCTTGCTAGGGGGGGGGGGGGGGGGGGGGGGGGGGGGGGGGGGGGGGTGGGCAACTGCCCCCTGCCCCTGTGCTGTGTACGGCCCTGGCTTTTATTGTTTTTTCTCGTCGCCTCAAATTGCCAACTGTGGGTACAGAGGAAATGCTGAGGAAACCGAAGGCTCCGTGCTGAAGCCCGGCGAATGAACGCTTATATATAGAGCGCGTCTAAATAACTTTTGTTCGGAATTTCGTACATTAGAGATTTAGTCCTAGCCTAAGCCTGTGAGGTTGCTTCATCCACAGGGAAAACCAACAGAAGTTATTTACATTTCCGGTTGACGTCGCCGTCGTAGATGGCCTCCTCCGCATGCAACTCCAAATAAAGAAATCGGAGACAAGATGGGAAAGGGATTCTTCGGCCTCGCAAAAAGGGTTGCGTGCGGAGGAGGCTATCTTCCAGATCAGTGATATTTTTGAAATGGGTCAGAATAACCGAGTGCGAAGACCTGAGGACGAGTTAGCGTTGTGTAATGAGGGACAATCGATGAAGTCATTCCAGGACGTCACTTGAATAGAGGGAAAGCCTAACCGAGGCAAGGATGACATAGGATCAGGGTGTTGGAGTTCCCGGACGCGGCACATCCCTACTCGAAAATACCTTGTTCATCCCCATACCCAGCCCCCACTCATCCCCAGACATCATCATCACCATTTTGACTACATGATCATTAACTTACTTGTTAGTTTTCTTGAAAACTGTGGGTAAATATGTCTCAAAAAGTCAACAAATTCTACGACTTTTTTCCCAGGAAAACTAATCTCGTTTCCCTGAGCATCTTCTGCTCGTTGTGAAAACATGGTTTGGAAAACAGGTGACGCCATCTCAAGGATAACTCGGTGAACGTGGAGGTTTTGGCCTTCGATGATTAAAACTGTGTCACTGTTTTTCCAGGAGTTTGAAAATTCATGCTGAGTTGCAGCTTCATCGAGATGAAGATCAGTTAAACCTGGAGTACAAAACCAGAGAGAGAGATAAAGCCGTAAGTGAAGCTGCATGGAAAGAAAACAGATCGAGAAGAGAAGTCAGTTGGAAGTAATTAGTGACAATGTTTTAGAAAGATGAAAAGAAGGATGCATGCAAGCACTGGAAAAATCGCAGGCTCTTAAACCTTGGAAATTCACTGATTGGAAAGTTCAATTTCCAACTAATTTCCGAACCTTAAAATTCTTTGGAAAAGTCCAAAACCTTGGAAGTTGAAGATTTCCAAAGAATTTCCAAGGTTTGAAAAGCGCGCGCTTTTTCCCCCAGCGAAGCAAAAGTGAAAGACGCGAAGAAACAAAGGCAGGAAGAAAGAGTTAGAGGGAAAGGTTGAGAGAGAGAGAAATGGAGAGAGGGAGGAACGCAGAAGGCAGCACTAGGAAAGGACAAGGAAATAATGGTGCATTGCCGAGTATAATGGAAGCTACTAATCGATACCGATTAACAACAAACATTTGTACTCTGATCTTTAACCTGCTTCAGTAAAATCGACGTCCACTTCTTTTGCACTTTCTTTGCTCTTACTTCTCTGTTTGCATGCTGCTCCCTCTGCCATATTGAACTGATTCTGTGTAATCAAATAGTATTACCCCCATTCTGATTACGTTCGATTGAAATTTAGGATCGATTGGAGCCAATCGAACACTAGCCTCCTCCGCAGGCTTTTTTAGGGGCCGTCACGCATTCATGCATGGGGGTGGAATGCGTGACCTAAAAAAGCCTGCGGGGGAGGCTAATCGAAATGTTTGATTACGTTCGATTGTGAGCTCCTAGGGCCTGGCCTCTGGAACCCAGGGTAGTCTGAACGTGAAAGATGTAACAAATTCCTTCGATTCAGACTGAATTCTTGTCATGCCGGGTAAAGTAATTCATTAGTCTGTCTAACTACATATGTAATATTTGTGTTTATATGGTACTAAATAAAGTATGTATGTATGTATGTACATTCTATTGTTGTTACTCTCAGGTAAAAACCTACCTTTTTTGCAAATTGTTTCTCGGTTTCTCGCTGCAGTTCATATGCAAATGATTTTTGACTTTTCTCAGAAATCACGTGATATACCACAGGTAGTCCAACCTCTAAATATTTATTTATGGCGGGTGGAGAGAGTGAAGGGTGGGGGGAGGGGGGAGGGGGTGAGGAAAAAGATGGCATGGGTACAACATTAAAATACCAATGTAAAGTAAAAAATAATAATTAGTGGTCCCCGAATTCGTCAGAGCTTGCTGCCATCTTGTCGAACAGAAAATGGACGACAATTTAAGTACAAATTCGCGTAATTATCAATCAGTAAGAACATTATATGCATATGCAAACGTATTGTCATCCGAATTCAATATGTTTCCTTTCTTCAGTATACTGATCATTCAGTGTGAGTTCCTGTCTTCAGTTCAAATCAGTATTTGTTCGCATAGTGTGGTTGCACTGACTAGCCCACCCACCCAGGGGGTAAAAATACTCAAAAAAATACCAAACCGTGAAAAATTTCCCACCCCAGAAAATACCTCATGGTCTGCAAATCACTCTAAAATTACCATAATAATAATAAATAATCATATTCATCGGATCGCTCGCCGGGATACGGCTATTCAAGACGCAAAACGCTTGTTCCAAGTTCCATACCCAAATCGTTCAAAATTTGATTTATAGCTGAAACTTCACTGAAATAAAGACCCATACAATCACTGGTTCGTTTTTTTCTCAGACATTCCAATGGGAATACATTTTGGTGAATCTTTAGAGGTGTTAGTGACGTCACGTACTCAACCCAAACAATCATCACGGCTTCGCTCCACATTTGTTCATGTTTTTAAAATGTCTTGAATTATTTTATTTCTATGAAGCTAAACGTTTGTGTGAACGGGAGTTTTCTTACATTATTTGTACTTAGGATTGATTGCGGTTTGACTAGTTTTCTTCAATGCAGAGCTGTTATCTGAACAAACCGTTCAGATATTTTGATCATAAAATACAAAGAAATGTCAGTATGGAGCTGAGTTTGGGTTAATAATAATAATTTTGTAAAGCTAATATTTTATGTTTACAAATGCTAAAACTCTTGCTAAAATGTTACACAATGCAGCTGCCTAGTATACATAATGACCAAGTACAAGCTCAAGGTTTCTTTATCAACATATATTATTAACTAAATCTTTATAATACTTTAATAAAAACAAGAATTAACGACAACAAACAAACAAAGTAACAAAGAATTACAAAATTGAGTCGGCTGTTTCACACTTGAGGAAAACTCACATTTCGTAGTTCCGAGGAAATCTAATCAAATAACTGAACGTATCTTCCCCAATGAAGAAATGGCGCAAAGTATAACTGAATGTCACGTGATTGGACTACATTCACGTAGGCAGTGACAACATGCCTGCAATGTCGGCTCACATTGTGTATGACGTTTTCAGTGAACGTTTTGAAAAAAAGAAAAACTGAACAATACGTCGACGCACAGGGGAGAGGAAGGGATGTGGCTAAGTAGAACTAGTGTGCAGAGATACTAATTATAACCATTCCTGATATTTTTCTGCACATTAATTGGTGGCAGCAACTGCTTATTTGGAACTTTCCAATAGTGCAGACATTTCTTGAAAAACTTTCGCGATATTTCTATTGAACACGATATTACTGGAACTGTAATGGCATTGGCGTACGGTTGAATATGAATACCGGTCGACAATAGCATCATAATAGCAGTTCTGTTCCAGTTCATTCAACATTGACACACACACTTCGCATTTAAGTCTTCCTACTAATTTGTCAAATGTATTAAAATTACCCTTAGCCTTCTTAGTATGAACATCATAGTGTAATGCACATAAATTTGGCTTTCCAGACATTATGTTTCCGGCTTCGTCAGGGATTTTTGATGACAAATACACTGCACAATCGATAAACCCGAGTAGTTGCGGTATGATCCCCACAATGCACTCCTCCAGACGCTCAGCTTTTGGGAGCAGGATCTCTCGAAGGGTTTTCGCGTCCAAGTCTTCAAGGAACTTGAGGTTTTTGATTTTTTTTTACACTTAAGTTCTTCAGAGAAACACAACGGTACGATGTGCAAGCCTCAAGCACGCTTTCTACGTGGAACTCTTTAGCCAGTGCGTAGATATATCCAACATTGTGGGCTATTAGAAAAATACAATAAAAGAAACGAACGTACGTCATTGATAATGATGATTTGCCAAGAAAATATATAGAGCAGTGAAATATATAGAGCAGATTTCGTATGACTGTGAAAAACCACGGCGCACGGCATGGTCACGGCACGGATTCATTCGAAATCCTAAATATAATCATCACGGGCACGGCACGTCTAGCCTCCTCCGCAGGCAAACCCATTGGGATCCCTTTTGCTTTTTGGGATTTTTGGGATCCCTGTAGTCTCCCTCTGTTCGATGCAGCGCCACAGGAAACCCATCTGATATAGTTTTAGTATTTTAGAGTTGCCTGCGGAGGAGGCTACAGCACGTCTGTGCCACTGATAAGTTTTTCACAGTCATACGAAATCTGCTCTATTATAACTCACTATCGGTACAGCGGTGATTACTGTTATAATTACTCGGTGGGCTGCCTGTGGTGAAAAATGGGCTTTCTTTTTCTTATGGCCACATTATTTTTAATCCATTGTAAAGCGCTATTGAACTACCGGAAATAGCGCTATATAAATAAATAAATATTATTAATATTAAATCGCCAAATGGGTACCAAGGCGCATGCGCTCTGTGTCACTGAGAAAACCGAAGGCTCATTGCTGAAGCCCGCCGAGTGAACGCTTACGACGCAGAGCGTCGTTCCAGCCTGAATTTTTAAGATTATATATACTTTTTAGATTGGGAGGGCCATAAGTTTTTCAGCTTAAGCTGTAATATGTATTCCCTCCAATCTCGTCCCCAGAGCCGTTATTTCTTACTGCGCATGCTCGACGAAAGAACTTGGCTCTGGAAAAGTCAATCTCGTCCCCAGAGCCTGCGTTACTTTCGGCCAGCGACGAGAACGTAGGCTCTGGCATAATCCATTTTTGGGACAATTTGATTGGCTATTCCATTTTAGAAACTACGCACGCGCAAGATTCCGGAAATGAAATATATCCAATGAAAGTTGTCAAAACAACCCGGTGTCCCAACTTCCGTTCAAAACAAAAATTAACATTTTTCAACGGTTTCATTGACATGTTATTTTAAACATATGTCGCCTTGATCTGCAATATTAAAATATCTAAGCACAGAGAAAAATCCAGTTTATCTAAGCTTATATGTATCTCGAAGTGTCTTGGAAAGTTTTCAAACGAAGCTCAAAATTTACACGAAGCTTAAGGATACGGTTCACCTTGAGTGGAAAAAGTTTGACGATTTTTTGTTTTTGTCACTAACGGATGGATTTCATATCGAAATTTCATTTTTTAGTGTTTTCTGGTTGAAAATGTTTTTTATTTACGAGATATTCGCAAGAAACACGGATTTCTGATTTCTAAACACAACGTCTTTGGTGTCATAATCCCATTAGGACCGGGAGTCCTGTAATGCTTCTTTCGGTACCTTCTCTAGATCCTGTCCCTATTTGATGGTTTTCGCTTTTTTTGATTGCGGAATATTATTATTTTACGATCGTAGCAGGCAGCCTCGCGAAGACTTTGAAGTTTGAGCGCAAACGAGAGCAATAAGTAATACGACCTTACTATTTCTGCGTCCTCAATGTAAACAATGTGGTGAAGGATGAACGTGATTGGATGGCATGGTGTCCGTTGCAGGAAGTGGGCGTGACAATGTTTTGCAAATTTTCAAAGGTCATTTTCTCCTTGTTGAGTTTTCGCAAAGTTACCAAGATATTTTTGAATTAATAGGGTACTTAGATTTGATGGATTTTGCTAAAACTTTGACACAAGTTAGCAGACTAACTGAAGATAAAAACCGTGTCAGGGATTTTTGATTTTGATTTTTGCTCAAAAGTTATAACGTGTTAACTGAAGAAGAAACAACATTTATGATTGATTAAACTTCAACTAAGATAACTTTTGATCGACATCGAATATGACAAAAGCCTGACACGGTTTGACAGGTCAAAGTGTCGTGATTAATATGGTATAAAGATCAATAGAGTCGGATGTAACGCAAGGTCTATTAATTCGGTCAAACGGAGACGGTCGTTTTCAAAACAATGACCCGCGACGTCTCCATTTTTAATTTAAAAGAAAATATCACGGTATTATAGCGATCTTCATTCTATTAGCTTTAAAATGATGTAAAGTTGATGGGAATTGGTCAAATAATAAGGAAATTAAAAATGTTTTCCGAGACGTACCCGCCAAGGTGAACCGTATCCTTAAGAGTGATGGTTATTCAAAGAACATATGTCGATCGTAAATCTAATATTCTTTAGGCTAGCAACTGAAAGGCGGTGCCAATCGAGGTGCTTACGAAGGCGAAAGATTCAAAAGAAATGCATTTGAAGGAGAGACAACAATAACTAGAGAAGATGAAGATGATAGATTCAAATAATTAACTGATATGTAAAGTAGACACGAGTAAATATAAACCCGTAGGAAGAACTGTTCGCGTATCCTTCTGCTGTAAAACCACTGCTTTTAATAAAGACTTCAGACTCTGCGCTTCTTTCACTGTTGTATCTTCTTTACCAAGTGCTTTTAAAGCATACTCTATTCCCTAATGAAACCTTTCGAAGGATTCCACTGAAACTGAATCGACAATTTGAATCGACAACAACCAACTGCCCAGCTAACTTGCGCATGCGCTCTAAAACCGGAAGAACAAGAAATCCTGTTCCCAAAAAATGGATTATGCCAGAGCCTACGTTCTCGTCGCTGGCCGAAAGTAACGCAGGCTCTGGGGACGAGATTGTGGAAAAGTCCAATGACCGGAACCCAGAATCTGGGTATTTTGTGACATGCGCATAAAAGAGACTTACCGGAAACAATATGGCGGACTCTCTCGGAGCTGTTTGCCCTCAAGAAAATGGGTTTGGATGAAAGCTTTCATCTTAAAACGAAGCAATACGACGCCATGAAGAACATTGTAACACTCAACAATGATACTTTAGTAGTTTACCCACTGGTTTGATACGGCAAATCGTTCATTTATCAATGTTTCATTGTTTGCCGCTCGTTTATGATTACAATCCTCTGACTCTGAAAAAAGCACTGTGCTTATCGTCATGTATCGTCTCTCTGTTGAATTCCTTGATGGTGGATCAAGTAAATTAAGTTAAGAGAGAAAGGATGATGAGGTAATAAATTAATACGTGAACTGGTTTGTTATCGGGTTGTTATTGTAGCCAAGTGAAGTTTTAGTTATAAATTAATTTTTACATTTGAAATCGTTATTGAAGCTCACATAGCTTGCTCAAGTCTAAACCGAAAGGCACTAGGTTTTTGGTGTGTCAGGATGGATTTCCTACATATTATGTAAGCGAATCTTTGCTTTGAATAAACCAGTTCTGTCCGGCTAGCCTTCGTCCTGTGTGGTTGTCTTTGTGTTCACTCGGCGCCGCGTATCGCGTCCTTCTGAATCTCCCTCGTTCCTCCGGTCTATCCAAACGGACCTTGATCCACCTGGTCACATTATGAATTATCTTTATTTTCAATCAGTTAGTTAGAAGAAGATATCAGAGGGCATGGCAATCTGTTTGTTTTGAAGGAATATCAATTCATTTCCGGTTTCTTTCTTTGTTTTCCTAAGAACCAATCACAAAGCATGAAATTTTGGACTTTTCCAGAGCCAAGTTCTTTCGTCGAGCATGCGCAGTAAGAAATAACGGCTCTGGGGACGAGATTGATATTCCCTCGTGAAATAAAGTGCATTATTATTATTATTTATTATTATTATTATTATTATTATTATTATTATTATTATTATTATTATTATTATTATTATTATTATTATTATTATTATTATTATTATTATTATTATTATTATTATTATTATTATTATTATTACTATTATTATTATTATTATTATTATTATTATTATTATTATGAATCATCACCAGATATATTTTTGAAATGGGTCAGAATAACCGAGTGCGAAGCGCAAGACCTGAGGACGAGCGGTTAATGAGGGACAATCTATGACGTCATTCCAGGACATCAGTTGAGTGAATAGAGAGAAAGGCGGTCTGAGGCAAGGCTGGCATAGGATCAAGGTGTTGGAGTCCCCGTGGCACATCCCTACTCGAAATAAATTCCCTGTTTATTCCCATGCCCTGCCCCCGGCCCACTCATCCCCAGACATCATCATCATCAACACCATTTTGACTATGACCATTCACTTACTTGTTAGTTTACTTGAAAACTGTGGGTAAATATGTCTAAAAAAGTCAACAAATTCTACGACTTTTTTCCCAGGAAAACTAATCTCGTTTCCCTGAGCATCTTCTGCTCGTTGTGAAAACATGGTTTGGAACACCGGCGATGCCATCTCAAGGAATGCTCGGTGAACGTGCAGGTTTTGCCCTTCGATGATTAAAACTGTGTCACTGTTTTTCCAGGGTTTTGAGAATTCATGCTGAGTTGCAGCTTCATCGAGATGAAGATCAGTTAAACCTGGAGTACAAAACAAGAGAGAGTTAAAGCCGTAAGTGAAGCTATAGACTGATTCCATATTTAATAACTAATAAGTCGCTGTTTTCGGACAGAGAGCGAACTGGGACCGACTTATGCAATCAGTCTAGTGAAGCGAGAGAGAAAACGGCAGAAAGGCGCAAAGAAGGATGCAAGTACTGGACAAATCGCAGCTGAGGCTCTTTAAACCTTGGAAATTCTTTGGAAAAGTCCGAAACCTTGGTAGTTGAAGGTTTGAAAATTGCGCGCGTTTTTTCCAGCGAAGCAAAAGTGAAAGACGCGAAGAAACAAAGGCAGGAAGAAAGAGAGAGAGAGAGAGAGAGAGAGAGAGAGAGAGAGAGAGAGAGAGAGAGAGAGAGAGAGAGAGAGAGAGAGAGAGAGAGAGAGAGAGAGAGAGAGAGAGAGAGAGAGAGAGAGAGAGAGAGAGCTGTAGATAGAGAGAGGGGGAACGCAGGATGTATAGGACTAGGAACTGAGGACAGGGAAAGAATAATGCATTGGCTACGAATGCATGAACAATGATAAAAAAAAGTCATGGATCTTCAACCTGCTTCAGTAACATCAACATCTACTACTTCTTTTGCCTTTCTTTCCCTCTTCCTTTCTTTTTTCTTTCTCGATTCGCATGCTGCTCCCTCCATATTAACTGATTCTGTGCAAACAAATAGTACTAACATAAAGCGAGATAGACTCTGGAGCAGATGTCTTTTTTTAACAATCTAATAAAAATCTTAAAATGTTGCTGTGCAATACTTGTTTCAAGTGATATCCTCGGGAACCCAGTCTCGCTCCAAGAAGAAATACCCATTGGCAACAAACCCCGGGGGGAGGAGGGTGGGGTACTTGATCTGGGTTTTGATAGGGGTGTCCCGCTGGAGTCCGTAAACCCTGACCCTATCCAGTAAGATCTATAGACAGCGACATCTTGAAAATTCATACCCTAGTTGTTCAAGACAGATCAATATAAAATGGACCCCCTAGTTTAGACAGTTATTGCATGACAATTTAGTACTAGTTACGGTAGTAATCCTGTATAGTAAGGCGCTTTAATTTGTTTTTGCAAAAATTAAAATTAGATCCTTGTCAGAATTATGTATAGCAATGATATGGGAGTAAAGGGGGAACGACGTCTGTTGGAACTTGTTGCGGAAGTCATATTGCGGCTGTCCAACACTGAACCAGAACAGAATACAGATTAGCAAAGGGGTGACGCGTGGCCCAAAAATGGCGCGTGAATCGTGAAAAGCACTTCATAAACAAAAGATAAAATCGTGAGGATGTTCAAGTGATTGATGTTTTAAACTGTATTGGTTATTTAAATAGAAAGCTTGTCAATATGATATGACAGTGTACCGTGCCAGCCATGCAGTGTCGAAACGTGAAAGATGTAAAAAAATACTCTCTTCAAATTCCTTTGATTCAAACTGAATTCTTGTCATGTGGTAATTCATTAAGTAATTCATTTGTCTGTCTAACTGCAGTCTATATTGCTGTTTAATCTCAGGTAAAAACCTACCTTTTTTTGCAAATTGTTTCTCGGTTTCTCGCTGCAGCTCATATGCAAATGCTTTTTGACTTTTCTCAGAAATCACGTGATATGCCACAGGTAGTCCAACCTCTAAATATTTATTTATGGAGGGTGGTGAAAAACATGTCATGGGTACAACATCAAAATACCAATGTAGAGTAAAAAAAACTTAAAAATAGGACTAGGGGTCCCCGAATTCGTTTGGCCTCCTAAAGCAGACGCGCGTGCGACCGTGTGCAGGCTTCCGTTAATTTTTGGATGCTATGAATTTTCAAATACTATAGCTTGCTGCAATCTTGTCGAACAGAAAATGGACGACAAAGTACAAACTCTCTGCGTCTATATCTGTTCGTAATTATCAATGTAAGAACTTTAGGTGGTGCATAAGTAAACGTATTGTCATGTCAATTCAATAATGTCTCCTTTTCTGGTTAGTACTGACTGATCACTGATTGTGAGTTCCTGATTTTCCAATGGTATTTGTTCGCATAGTGTGCTTGCATTGACTAGCCCACCCAGCGGGTAAAAATACTCAAAAAAATACCAAACCGTGAAAAATACCCCCCCCCCCCCCCCCCCCCCCCCCCCCCCCCCCCCCCCCCCCCCCCCCCCAAAAAATACCTCATGGTCTACAAATCACCCTAAAATCATCATCATAATAAATAATCATAACCATCGGATCGCTCGCCGGGATACCGCTATTCAAGACGTAACACGCTTGTTCCTAGTTTTGTACCCTAAAAAATACCAGCTCTTATATAATTTAAAAATTGGGATTTCACTTGACCAACACCTAAAAAATACCGTATCGCCGATTTCAAACCCTAACTTCGACGATCACCCGGGCTAGCTCACTCTCTCTCTGCGGGACAGTTAGCAACAAACAGGATATAGTTGACATGTGATCTCAACAACGCCCCCAATTAACATACCGTAGAATCGCGGTTATAAGCCCTGGGCTTACTAAAACTTAACATATTCCTTGGGGGAGGAGTATGGGCAACTAACCTCCAATCTTTGATTGACGGCTGTCACTCAAAATATTCTGCTATTTAAACGAGATTGTTTCCACGTATAATGCAGAGCGTCACTGACATCCGTACGTGTTCTGATATCATTCATTTGGCCGCCTTGTAATCGTCAGTATCCACCATGAAGGGTTGTCTTGTCCTAGTTCTCTTGTTCCTTGTGGTCGCGGTACCCTCAGGTATGCATTCAATACTATTTGTTAAGAACGGATAATATAGTTTGAAACCCAGCATGATTTAAACATGCATTACAAGGGTGAATATCATCGTAGTTATTAGGGGAGGAACTGTGATGGAATAGGTAAAAGATTACTGATTATACTCCTAGATGATACGCCTTCTTTAAATAACGAGTTCTATTCTATTGCGCATCTGAAAACTTTAGGATTGATATTTGCGCAATATAAGATTTATTAGTATTAAAACTAAAACCGTGGATTTTTTTGTACTAAATAGTACCGAGGAAACAGTAGAAATATCACTACTTTAGTACTCAGTGCAGGGTGTAAGTGTTTGTACTCTATCAGTTACAAAGTGCTATTAAATATAACAGATTCGAGTATCCGACTGAGAGTCAGCTTACTTATAAATAATAACTTGAAAAAAAAACACTAAATCATGAATGTCGATAGTCTCTTGACATTTACTTCCGGGGGAAGGGGGGGGGGGGGGGGGGGGGGGTACTTGGTTAAAAAATGGTTAGGTATGTGCGGCGAGATGTTCAGACCTGGACCCTGTTTTTGGAATTTGTCACTCGAAAACCTGGATTTACGAATTTTTATTGACGATCTGATACGATGCATTCGTCAGGATATTTTGCCAGACTAACACTCTAACACCTTTACGTCTGACTGACGCCATTATTATTGTTCATGCGGAGTTTTACTGAAACGCCGATACCACATTATGCAAATTATTAAAAATTAATAAATGTTTTTTAGGCTATAACCTATGGATTAATGATTTTTATGCGTTCATTTTACCTGGATTAGAGAATAAAATGGCCCAAAACCTGGACCCTGTACCGCCGCACATATATATCATGTAATTATTGGGACTGATAAAAACTAAATGTCCTGATCTGAAATGCGTATAAAAAAATCTTAAACGTAATGAGCGATTCTTCAAATGAAGAAATAGAGTGTTAAACATGTTGAGACTTGAGAGAAGCACGTGACGTGTTGTCTTTATCTTCTTCTCAGCATTAATGTTTTTCTACAGTCATTGTTTATGATTCATATTATCCATTCAACACTTAGAATCCTTGAATTAACTCAAGATCAACTTGTCATGATAAATCTATACCCATGCTGAGACCATTAAGAACATAATACAGCGGTGCCAATCTCGATCTGGGTATAGCCCCTGCTTTTACCAAACAACAATAACACAAGCCTAGAGATATGTACATTGAAAATGTTCTGCAATGAGCTCCAATTGCGAAAACAACAATACGCTACGTCGATATCAGGGGGGGGGGGGGGGGGGGGGGGGGGGGGGGGGGGGGGGGGGGGGGGGGGGGGGGGGGGGGGGGGGGTATTACTCCCATTTATTCGCTATATATATGTATGTGACCCCGAATAGGGTATGGTTTTAGAACTAGCTTATTTTTATCACATAAGATTAGCGATTCAATGGAATTAACGCTACTGTGGTAGTCCCTAATATACAGACTGCCAACATATAGTTCAATGATAATTTATTCCTTATAGATAGGACTATATATTTCAGTTCAGTTAGATGTCATTCTTAAGTAGGGTCAGGGTTTCGACATCTCTGTGGCACACCCTATCCAAACTTATTTCCGGGAGTGAACCCCCCCTCCCCCCGACCCCCCTCGGACTTAAACTGAAATCTGATGAAACACGTTGCAGTCCATCCCAGGCATGCACTAAGCTTCTACCGCTCTGAGAATAATAGAGAATATTTGGCAGTGCTGAATAGTCTAGTAGTGTTGATGCTTTCAGTCAGTATGAGAAAAACTATAACTGAATAACCCGCAATCAGACGTAGTGTAGTAAATCCCCCGGGGGGGGGGGGGGGGGGGGGGGGGGGGGGGGGGGGGGGGGGGGGGGGGGGGGGACTCCCAATAATTACATGATATATATGTGCGGCGGTACAGGGTACGTCCAGGTTTTGGGCCATTTTATTCTCTAATCCAGGTAAAATGAACGCATAAAAATCATTAATCCAGGTTATAGCCTAAAATTACGCATTTCAGATGACATTTTGTTTTATTCATTTTTTCATTATCTTATTTTACATTGAATCAAAGCAGATTTATAGCATCCTTGGAAATCCATGCAGGGTACGTGTCAAGGCGAGATGGGGATAGGGGAGGGGAGGGACATAATGGAATGGGAAGAAATGATTAAAATGGAAAGTAAAATTCTACTTTAATTGTCTCGTTTATTTATTCATTCTATTTTCATTCACTTTAGCTCTCTCTATCAAGTGCTACGTTTGCACCGACGCGAATGCAAACTGTAAGACCAACGAGAAGGACTGTGGGTTTCTCAACAGGTGCATGAAGATTACCACCAAAGACTCTGACGGTGTAGTGAAGAGTTGCTCCAGCACAAGCATCTGCGATACAATGAAGGACAAGTGTGGTTCAACATGCTCAGTGTCGTGCTGTGAGGGAGACCTCTGTAACGCAGGATCAACCTTGACGTCCCACACAGTCATTACCATTGTGGCCTTCTCTGCTGTTGCCTATTACTTGATGTAGTCGCTGGAGATACAATTACCGGGGTTTGGGGGATTTTTTATTTGCATTGAATTAATGAACTGATCGATATGATTTTATTTTTCGCATGTGTCGATCATTTTTGTAATTTTTGAAACTGATTCGAGTTGTATGTGAACGTTTTCAAATAAATAATAAATATAAAGAAATGTTGAACATAGGGCCTATTATGTTTATTATTTTATGCCAAAATATAAAACAATTGAGAAGAAACAACTAAGGTGAAAGAGAAAGTAGATACTGTGAAACTTATTTTGAATGTTGAAGTTTACTTGTTGATGTGGAATAAAATTGTTGAGCGACAAAAACAACTGTTCATGTTGACAGTTGTTTTTTTATTCAGGATGAATTTTGCACCATGGCACAGGCAGCCCAACCTTTGCTTCTGAGGCTACTAAATACTATATTAAAACAGGATTAAAATAAGATATTTGCGTCTTTTTTGATGGGTTTCCTGTGGTAGAGCGCGCGCGCGCCGATACGTAAGGTTGGGTTCTCTGTGCATAAAAATGTATGATGTTGGGCTCCCTAGTAGTGAAACAATGTTTCAATATGCACTCTCTGCGGGCGCGTCTTGCGGGACGTGCACAGGGAGCCCAACATCATACCTTTTTATGCACAGGGAACCCAACCTTACGTATTGCACGCGCGCCCTCTACCACAGGAAATCCATCCAAAAAGACGCAATTAACTTATTTGAATATAGTATTTAGTAGCAAGGGTTGGGCTGCCTGTGCCATGGCGCATGCCATGCACCTTTTCCTAGTTTCCCAGAATGCTTCATGATTCTGCGCGCGCAAGCGAGGTCAGGAGATAAACTGATATTAGAATTGATCCAATCTCGTCCCCAGAGCCTGCGTTACTTTTGGTCAGCGGCGAAGAACGTAGGCTCTGGCATAATCCATTTTTGAGACAATTTGATTGGCTATTCCATTTTAGAAACTACTCACGCGCAAGATTCCGGAAATGAAATATATCCAATGAAATATACTCCGATCGGAAAATGACGGGGATGCTCGTCGTAGCCGTTTTAGGGATCAAAATCAGCGATCTGGTACCTTTTAGGGTGTTTTTTTAGTAAATAAGATACCCGAGATAAGAATTACAGCAATTATAATATGACCTAAGAAAATCCTGCAATTCGATTGGCTGAGAGGAGTGGTATTTCAGCGTAATAGTGGTATTTCAAGCTCTCAGGAGTGGTATTTCAAAATCACCATGGTAACCATTGTTTGAGCACCAAGCATGACATTCAAATCCAAGATGGCGGATAAACCCGACAGAGTTTTTCTCGCTAAAAAAGCTGAAATATACCTAGAAACAAATCTCAAGAACAACAAATTGAAAAAGTACATCAACATGGATATATTGTTGACAAATCAGGAAGGTTTTCTTTGGCTGAGACTGCAAACATCAGCGAGAAACGATCGACTGTTGATCGTGCTAAAGTAAAGGTTTTCCTGCTTTAGATCGAAAAGTCAGAATTAAGAATTATTGCTGAAAAAGGTACAAATAAAGCTTTAGAAACCTCTTGTTTCTGTTTTCTTCATTTGTTATCTAATTTATGAACGTTTTTCTATGAAAATAATTTACTTGAGAGCATTTTCCATTAGTTCATGGTAAAACTACAGACAAACTGATCGAAATTGCAGTATTTTCTTAGGTCATATTATAAACATTTAATAGCATGCTTTGTACGTGATATTTGGGATAAATACCACTCGTGATATTTCAAAATTGTCACAAATTTCACTCGCCGAAGGCTCGTGAAATTTTGTTAACAATTTTGAAATATCACTCGTGGTATTTATCCCAAATGTCACTACAAACCATGCTATTACCTATACCAACAACTTTAATCATCTGATTTATCTCATTTCACTTAACACTCGTCGGTAAAGTTAAATTTGTTGTTATTTAGCTGGTACCTTTTAGGGGTAAAAATCTTATGTTGCCACGCCCACCAGGAATACACTTAGGTACCTTTTAGGGGTCATTTTCAAAATTTCCGACGAGCATCTCCGTCATTCTATAAATAGGAGTCTCCCCCCCCCCCCCCCCCCCCCCCCCCCCCCCCCCCCCCCCCCGAATTACTGTACGTATGGGTGTATCTAGAGTGTGACGAACGTGACAACATCGCAGAGTGACAATCCACAGGCAACCCATCAACCGAATTACTGTAAGTATGGGTGTATCTACAGTGTGACGAGTGTGACAACATCACAGAGTGACAATGCACAGGCAACCCATAAACCGAATTACTTGGGTGTATTTAGAGTGTGATGAGCGTGACAACATCACAGAGTGACAATGCACAGGCAACCCATCAACCGAATTACTGTAAGTATGGGTGTATCTACAGTGTGACGAGTGTGACAACATCACAGAGTGACAATGCACAGGCAACCCATAAACCGAATTACTGTAAGTATGGGTGTATCTACAGTGTGACGAGTGTGACAACATCACAGAGTGACAATGCACAGGCAACCCATAAACCGAATTACTGTACGTATGGGTGTATCTAGAGTGTGATGAGTGTGACAACATCACAGAGTGACAATGCACAGGCAACCCATAAACCGAATTACTGTACGTATGGGTGTATCTAGAGTGTGATGAGTGTGACAACATCACAGAGTGACAATGCACAGGCAACCCATCAAACCGAATTACTGTACGTATGGGTGTATCTAGAGTGTGATGAGCGTGACAACATCACAGAGTGACAATGCACAGGCAACCCATAAAACCGAATTACTGTAAGTATGGGTGTATCTAGAGTGTGACGAGCGTGACAACATCACAGAGTGACAATGCACAGGCAACCCATAAACCGAATTACTCTACGTATGGGTGTATCTAGAGTGTGACGAGCGTGACAACATCACAGAGTGACAATCCACAGGCAACCCATAAAACCGAATTACTGTACGTATGGGTGTATCTAGAGTATGACGAGCGTGACAACATCACAGAGTGACATGCACAGGCAACCCATCAAACCGAATTACTGTACGTATGGGTGTATCTAGAGTGTGACGAGCGTGACAACATCACAGAGTGACATGCACAGGCAACCCATCAAACCGAATTACTGTAAGTATGGGTGTATCTAGAGTGTGACGAGTGTGACAACATCACAGAGTGACAATGCACAGGCAACCCATAAAACCGAATTACTGTAAGTATGGGTGTATCTAGAGTGTGACGAGCGTGACAACATCACAGAGTGACATGCACAGGCAACCCATCAAACCGAATTACTGTAAGTATGGGTGTATCTAGAGTGTGACGAGTGTGACAACATCACAGAGTGACAATGCACAGGCAACCCATAAAACCGAATTACTGTAAGTATGGGTGTATCTAGTGTGTGACGAGCGTGACAACATCACAGAGTGACAATGCACAGGCAACCCATAAAACCGAATTACTGTAAGTATGGGTGTATCTAGAGTGTGACGAGCGTGACAAAATGCACAGGCAACCCATAAATCACTTGATATAGAAATACTTTCGTCGGTATTAACTTCAGCAGAACTGCATTAGCAACCAACCAATGTGTTTCCATAACAACTTCGCAGTCAACATTTTTAGAATCAAATTTCCGAACCTCACAATTTGTATAACAAGCTTTTCGCCTTTCATTGTTCAATAGTACTGACTCCAAAGCCCGAGTCAATGCAACTGAGGGCGTATTTATATCTGCCAGCTACCTATACCCTGCAGTCTGCTAGCAAAGAAGAGAGAAGGATTAAGGAAGACTCTGTTACCATGGTACCAGCTACCCTGCCAGTAGAGTTTCTTATTTAATTTCGCCGATGGATTTTTCATTTTTCTTTTGGTGTAGGCTTTTGCTGGTTGTTTCTTGATCGTTCCTAGCTAGCTCTCGATCGTCTGATCTTGTTGTTATAAAACCAGTTAGCTGCGACTGTAGCCTGCGAAGGGAACCCCCGCGGTGGCGAGCGCCAAAAATCGATTGAAATTGTGCATAATCAAAGTACCGAAGTGTGACGTCACGAAAACAATAATTTTCGCTTTATCAACTTTCGATCCCCGATTTCGAAAGAGCATCAATAAAGAAGCTTACATGCCAAATTTGAGAGCAATCGGTTAAATAGCGGCTGAGATATGCCCAGTTGAATATATAATTTCCCCACACAAATCACTGTAATTTCAGCCTGGACCAGGCGATTTGTGTGGGGAAATTAGTTATATATTCAACTGGGCATATCTCAGCCGCTATTGTTGATAAAGCGAAATTTTTATTTTTGATGCTCTTTCGAAATCGGGGATCGAAAGTTGATAAAGCGAAATTTTTATTTTGTATGATGTCATCACTTGGGTACTCTATTGGCTAAAGTTTGATCAGTGATTGATCGCCACGGCATGGGCTTAACATCCAACATTGGCACTTCATTGGCACACCTTAGTTTATTGCAACGCCATCAACCACTACACAAGAAAGCCATTGTAACCTTCTGAACCAAACATGAAGACTTCAGCAATGTTTCTCTTCGGTCTTTTGGCCTTGATTCCTTCAGGTAAGCCGTCAACTATATACTGAGACTTTTAGAGGTCATGAAACTTAGATATCTTCGCGAATTGCGGTCGTTTCGCTAACAAGTCGTTTCGATAACAAGTCGTTTCGATAACACCTGGGTCGTTTCGATAACATCCTGAATCTGTTATTTTGAGTGTTAAGATCTTATATAACATATATTTCCGTGTGTCAATTAACTTTTTAACAAGTAATTAATACTTTATTACTGAAAAAATCGATGTCTTGAACTCGTGATAACAAGTCGTTTCGCTAACATCCTGAATCCGTTATTTTGAGTGTTTAGTTATAATATACAACATATATTTCGGTTTCCAGTCAATCTTTTAACAAGTAATATATACTTTATTACTCAAGAAATCGTACCTCGACTTTTAGAAAGTAATCGACCAAAGTCTTTGATTACTTGAGCCGACTAGTTGAACTGACGAAGTTGAGTTCAACTTCGTTTTATTCGTACTCACAGAATTCTGACCAAAGCGCGCGAAAGGTGAAGCGAAGACACATAAATTTAAGACTGAGCCTGAAGCGAGCGAGCAAGGAAGCAATTCTAATTCATTCATGTAGGGAGAAAAAAATCTCGATTTTTACCCGACATGCAGTTTCCAATAACCATCATGCAATTCTCAATAACCATCATGCAATTCTCAATAACCATCATGCAATTCTCAATAACCACAATGCTTTTCGCGCCAACTCCTACATACGCTGAGCTGAACACATTCGGCTTCGTTGGAAGTTGAGGGAAGTTGAAGCGAGTTGTTTTCCTATTCAAGCTTTCGCGTTTCTGATCGGTAAATGTCGTGCCAAAGATCTGTGGCCCTAATTAATTTGTACATGTGTATGTTTCATATAGCCCATCAGATACCGTATCTTGTGCTTTTCTTGGGAATTGTGTAGTTGATGATCGTATTCAGTGAAATTGCTGACCGTGTGTCAGTTTCAAGTGTGAATTCGCATTGAAATCTCAATTATAAGTAATACATTAGTTATTCATAAGCTATCCAGTTTTTCAAAAATACTATTCAAAACAAAGAAAGGTAGACTCGCCTAATAATTTGCATACTTGTCACTTACATAAAACAAAACATTTCATAACAACTACAGTATCTCCCTAGCTCTCGCCAACTCTAACAATGCATTCACCGTCAGCATTCACTGCTGTTAGGTAGCCTAGTAAATAGAGATAAAGACTAATAAAAAGTATAAGAGTTTGCGTTACGTTGTTTGTTGTAGACTCTTCCACAGACCCCCGCTCGGCCGTTGGGGGTCTGTGGAAGACTGTTTGTTATAACAATTAGTGCGTTCAGACTACAGCGAAAGTTAGCTAGCTAAGCTCATATACGTGTTTGTTCATCTATCATCGTGTTTGAAGATTTAGCTAGTTAACCCGGCTTTTATGCATATACACATTGTTAATATTCAAGCTAGTTAGTACTCAACAATAGTAATCCAATATCTGTTATTTGAAATTTTGGCGGTTATAAACAACTAACTAAACTAACTTAAAGGGGCACTGTCACGACACGCGCATGCGCGAATCTTGGCTTCAATCTTGAAATCGTTGACCAACGCTTTCAAGAGACCCGAGGAAAATTCAAATTCAGTGTGTTAATATATCGAGTTATATCATTGTAATCCTTGCACTCTAGAAGATGATACTTATTCAGTACTTAGATTGATTGTTGTTTCGTATTTGTAGGTAGTTATTTTTGGTTTGAAGTCCAATTTTATACGCTTTTTATTTAATCGGCGAGAGCGATGGCGATGGCTTCTCATGGCGGCCGCCGGGATGTAGTGGTTGACAACGAATGTATTCAGGCGACAGGTTTATAAGTTTTGGTTTACTGGGAAGATAGAATACGGTTATACTACATATTCTGAGTTCGCTATACTTCTCTTTAACAGCTCTGGAGTACCAAAGGAGGTAGGAAAGTATTCCGAACGACAACAACAATGTTTGACAACGCGTTCATTGACTTATTCACTCGAATTATTATGTTCTCAAAAAGAACTCAGTTGCATACATCATATCAATGTATTCCTTCGAGTTCATATGCATGTACTGAAGCTATTGCAAACAACTGTCACATTGTATGAGTTTTTATTTCTGCGAGGTTTGTAAGTAGTGACACAACGGCAAAGAGAACTCAGTGATTATACTTTTCACACGGGAATTATTTTGTGCAATTCTTTTTGCACTCTTTTGTACTCTTACAATTTAAGAAAACACGAGTACCTTATACAGTAGTGACATGTACATCTTCGTTAGTCTTTTTTGAAGCAAAGAAGTAATATGGACTTGGTTTTTAGCGATGTGAAATGTGAATAACTTCATCTGAGACCTGAGTTGTCACCTCGGATTGTCTGCTATTTAATGCCGTTCCTTCACCTGTTCCTTCACCAGAAGTCGCTATAATAAGTACTTATTTCATGAAATATTTAGGTCACACGCTGTAATATAAAGGTTGTATATTCTGAATAACTTGGAAGCACTCTGCGAAAACTTGATCGTAAAACACTTTCAAAACACATTTAAATTTACTAGCGCGATTCTCTTCGTAAACACAGACGAGTTCGTTGACCTCTGCATATCATTAAAATCTCTGAATATCATTAAAATTGACGCATGCGCGCGTCGTGACAGTGCCCCTTTAAGAGATCATATTTACAAATATGAGATAAAACTAAAATTTACTGGCAAGGGGGGTATCTCCGATTTTCTTTTAATTCCGCACAGTGTTAGCCTATTATATATCTAAATTCGCTGTGTAGTTAGTTTCGAAAAATATTTTTTAATTTTCGAGAAATTCGTCATAAACGAAGTCCTCTTGAAATCGACTCGAAACACGTCAGAATTAGAGTCACATTTAACGAGCTCGGAAATAAGGAAAATAACAGTACTGCTCTTAAAAACCATACGACCTTCTTTCTCACTGTCTAAATACTAGATTGCGTGATTTTGAGGTGAATTGCGTTATGTTTCATGAGCGAATTATTTTTTTTGGCGAGGCATACATTTTAACTCTCGCCGAAAGTATCTATTCAACAAAGCTAATTTTCACCAGGCGATAAACCTTCAAATCTTTCTGGCCTGCGCTTGTGAACTCTATGGATGATCATCTTTTCATATATGTAAACATTTCCTTGGGCAAATAATGTAGCGATTAACTATAGCTGCCGAAAGTTGGTGAAAATGTGTTATTTACTTGACCTTTACAGGTCAATCTCTCATAGCAAGTGTAATATGAAATTACCTATCTGATCTTCAATCACTAGTTTTGGCGAATAAAATACACCAAACTCAAATCACTATGAAGTCTTACCTCAATGATACGGATATGGACTTGAGAAACGTCAGTTTTAATGTAATCCCATGGTCTTCCTTTTCGACTGTCTATTTATAACTTTCGATGAATGTTCAAGGCGTCGAGGCAACCGGGTTTAACGTCAAAGTTTGACCCAATTTTTTAGCGTACTTCCCTCTTGGTTAGATTCTTACTTGTAACATTCATTGTATCCTCTGATATGATGCTTGATAACAATCGATGGAATACGAATATTCTGGTTATGATTTGCAGTTGAGGACTGCACTGAATCTTTTCAACCACCGCTTGTTTACTCACGTGACCACATATGACACTCTGGGGGTATAGGAAGGGAGCTGGATAGTAGCTGACAAGTGAAAATAATGTATACGAAGCCTTTAATTCATTTCTTCGAGGTCAATTACTTTCATTAGTCGTATTTAACCACAGTTGATATTTTTCATAAAACGTTTTAAATTTTCTTGCCCGTGAAAAAAATTACATGGGCTTCCTGTGGTCTGGCGCTGCAGACTTATTTTCGTACCTAATATTTATTTTATAAAGGTATTCATAAATGTATAAAGCTTACAAATACAAATTACACTATCATATCAGTAGGTATGACTAAGATTTGCAAATAAATGCATTTCATTGTAATAGGATTAAAACACACACCAAGTGTCGAGTATCACTCCTGGCATACTATTTTTAAACAGATAGAAGGCGAAGTCAACTATCAGAGCCGATAGAAGGCGAGAGTGAGCCTTCTATCTGTTTTAGAATACCACAACTGACTATCTATAAAGCATATTTCCGCTTACGGGAGGTGTCCGCTTACGGGATGTGTCCGCTTACGGGATGTGTCCGCTTACGGGAGGTGTCCATTAACATTAATATTTTAATAATGGCCATTCTTATATAGCGCATTTCACATTCGTCCCAATGCGCTTTTACGGGATGTGTCCGCTTACGGGATGTGTCCGCTTACGGGAGGTGTACGCTTACGGGAGGTGTACGCTTACGGGAGGTGTCCGCTTACGGGAGGTGTGCGCTTACGGGAGGTGTCCATTTACGGGAGGTGTCCGCTTACGGGATGTGTCCGCTTACGGGAGGTGTCCGCCTACGGGAGGTGTCCGCTTACGGGAGGTGTCCGCTTACGGGAGGTGTCCGCTTACGGGAGGTGTCCGCTTACGGGAGGTGTCCGCTTACGGGAGGTGTCCGCTTACGGGAGGTGTGCGCTTACGGGAGGTGTGCGCTTACGGGAGGTGTCCGCTTACGGGAGGTGTCCGCTTACGGGAGGTGTCCGCTTACGGGAGGTGTCCACTTACGGGAGGTGTCCGCTTACGGGAGGTGTCCGCTTACGGGAGGTGTCCGCTTACGGGAGGTGTCCGCTTACGGGAGGTGTCCGCTTACGGGAGGTGTCCGCTTACGGGAGGTGTGCGCTTACGGGAGGTGTGCGCTTACGGGAGGTGTCCGCTTACGGGAGGTGTCCGCTTACGGGAGGTGTCCGCTTACGGGAGGTGTCCGCTTACGGGAGGTGTCCGCTTACGGGAGGTGTCCGCTTACGGGAGGTGTCCGCTTACGGGAGGTGTCCGCTTACGGGAGGTGTCCGCTTACGGGAGGTGTCCGCTTACGGGAGGTGTCCGCTTGCGGGAGGTTCAAGTATGATTGTAAAATAAACTAACCACCAAAGTTAGTTTGCTCATGTGATGACTTATTGACTGATCTGACATTTGTTTTGGACTCTCCTCTATAAATGTCTTTAGTAATTCTCTGCACTTTCTGCAAATACCTGCGGGAATGGGAAAATACATATTTTTTAATCATCCCGTAAATAACAACTGAAGCTGCATGTCATTGAACGCACCTGAACCTACTCAGTGGTACAAACAAACCAGTACGATGTAATATGATCCAAGATTCTTCCTTTCCCAGTCCTCGATCACCCTTTGGCCAGGTGCTTGCCTTGCTTTTGTCATGACCAGAAATGGTTTGGGGAACTCTACACCTTGTGCTGGATCCTCGCGTCCATCCTATTCCAAGTGAAGCTCGATGATACGGACATATTGTCATGGAATTTAGATGAGCTGGCTCGATGAATAAAAATGTCCGACAAAGCTAGAATGAGATCGATTTCATTTTGTGGACCTGAAAAGGTCAGAGTAGACTTATGCCTGGAAATATCCTTCGTGCAGGAAAGTAAAGGTATTATCTGAGTTTGTCGCTTTTTGTCTTTTGGATCGAAACTACACTGACGGCCACCAACAAGAGATTTGAACGAACAGCAAGCTTCCACTTTCTAAACTCTGGTAATGAACTGATTTTAAATGTTTTTATTGTAAGGTGACCAAAACACCCCAGGTAGGTGTGGACGGGAGTTATGTATCATTTTTCCAGCTCCATTTTTTCAGAAGTAAAAAATAAATTGTTTTAAATTATATAGTTTTCGACTTTTACTCTTTTTGTTAGGTGTCTATCTATCTATCTATCTATCTTACTTTTCTTCAATTTAAATATATGATATCAATCTGATAAATTTCCCTAACTTAAAATTTCAAGGAAGCCTTCTCGCTCTGTCAATCATCCCTATTGCAGTAATTTGCATAAGTTGCGTTTGTTTGTCTAGTTCTAATCAATGAAGAATTGCGACAGCACAGCTACAATTCAAGAACAAAGTAACGTAAAAACAAATGGGCCTATTAAACCTTTACGCATTTACCGTATCAGAAGAGGAATGGGAAGATACGCTAAAAATACGGTCAAACTTTTGACATTTTGAACATTCATCGAAAGTTATAAATAGACAGTCGAAAAGGAAGACCATGGGATTACAATGGGATTACAATAAAACTGACGTTTCTCAAGTCCATATCCGTATCATTGAGGTAAGACTTCATAGTGATTTGAGTTTGGTGTATTTTATTCGCCAAAACTAGTGATTGAAGATCAGATAGGTAATTTCATATTACACTTGCTATGAGAGATTGACCTGTAAAGGTCAAGTAAATAACACATTTTCACCAACTTTCGGCAGCTATAGTTAATCGCTACATTATTTGCCCAAGGAAATGTTTACATATATGAAAAGATGATCATCCATAGAGTTCACAAGCGCAGGCCAGAAAGATTTGAAGGTTTATCGCCTGGTGAAAATTAGCTTTGTTGAATAGATACTTTCGGCGAGTTAAAATGTATGCCTCGCCAAAAAAAATAATTCGCTCATGAAACATAACGCAATTCACCTCAAAATCACGCAATCTAGTATTTAGACAGTGAGAAAGAAGGTCATATGGTTTTTAAGAGCAGTACTGTTATTTTCCTTATTTCCGAGCTCGTTAAATGTGTCTCTAATTCTGACGTGTTTCGAGTCGATTTCAAGAGGACTTCGTTTATGACGAATTTCTCGAAAATTAAAAAATATTTTTCGAAACTAACTACACAGCGAATTTAGATATATAATAGGCTAACACTGTGCGGAATTAAAAGAAAATCGGAGATACCCCCCTTGCCAGTAAATTTCGGGCCCTAGTAAATAATCTTCAAACACGATGATAGATGAACAAACGCGTACATGAGCTGAGCTAGCTAACTTTCGCTGTAGTGTGAACGCACTAAATGTGAACGGAGATAATGAGCTATGTTTTAGCTAGCTAGAAAAACGCGTTCACACTGGGGTTATCGACTTAGCTAGCTAAACCGGTCTTTAGCTAGCTAGAAAGTCCTAATGTGAACGCGCTCATGTGATCTTTTGAGGGCATTCTCCGTACCCAGAGCCCACTCTTCATTTGGTTTGTCGTAAATACAAGTTAGTCCAGTTCAAATATAGGCTAAGTAATTTTGTTTTCAAAAGGTAATATAAATGTCTGTTGTTGGATCATGTGACTTTAACTATATAGTTACTACAATCCTGAGCAAAAGTATAGGTAAGTAAAAAAAAATACAAATATATTCTAAAATATCTACACATAAACAATGTAGACTCCTGTGCAAAAGTATAGGTAAGTAAAAATAAATACAAATATATTCTAATAGATCTACATAAACAAATGTAGCTATGTAGGGTGACAAGTAGAGAAATGGATGATAAAGATGGAGAGAGGATAGATAGAAGTGTGGATGTATGTAGATAAATAGTGACAAGTGGAGGAATGTATGATTGAATGGATGATTAAAACTGGATGATAGAGAAGGGGAAAGAAAAGGAAATGTATGTTATGTTGAAACCATAGGGTGACAAGTTGAGAAAAGGGGGGGGGGGGGGGGGGGGGGAGGGGGAAGGGTGTAGGGAAAATGGGGGAGGGGAATATCTAAAGGGAAAGAGGTGGAATGGGGTGGTGGGGGGATTATGGGGGATTCAAGGTTCTGTGATTGTCACAAATTTGTCACTATTTATCTACATACATCCTACTTCTATCTATCCTCTCTCCATCTTTATCATCCATTTCTCTACTTGTCACCCTACATAGCTACATACTTTCCAGTTCTTTCTTCTCTTCTTTTCTACATTTCATCCCCCCACAAATTTACACTCTCCTCCAGTTCCCATATCCCATTGCTCCCCCCCCCCCCCAACCCCCCCCCCCCCCCCCCCCCCCCGCAAACATCACCCCTATCCTTCCCCCTTCACCTCCACCCCTAAAACACACACACAAACCTTGACCACCCACCACCAACGCTGGTCCGAATACCTTGCAAAACCTATCGCTCTGGCTTAACCAGTCGGTAATCAAAAATCCCACTTCTATTCATCTTCTCTTCTTTTCCATCATCTATTTCTCCACGTGTCACTCTTTATCTACATACATTCCACTTCCCTCTATCTTCTCTACTTTTCTAACATCCATCTCTCTACCTGTCACTCTATTTATCCACATACGCTCCACTTCTATCTTTCTTCTCTTCTTCGCTATATCATCCATTTCTCCACTTGCCACTATTTATCTACATACATTCCACTTCTATCTATCCTCTCTTCATCTCTATCATCCATTTCTCTACTTGTCACCCTACATAGCTACATACTTTACAGTTCTTTCCTTCTTTCTTCTCTTTTTTTCTACATTTCATCCCCCCACAAATTTACACTCTCCTCCAGTTCCCATATCCCATTGCCTCCCCGTAAACATCACCCCTATCCTTCCCCCTTCACCTCCACCCCCCAAAACACACAATCCTTGACCACCCACCACCAACGCTCGTCCGAATACCTTGCAAAACCTATCGCTCTGGATTAACCAGTCGATAATCAAAATTTACACTCATCCATTTCCCAGTTTTCCATATCCCATTTTTTCAATTTCCCATTTTCCTGCGATGGTCCGAATACCCTGCTAGCTCTATCGTTCTGGAATAGCCAGTCGATTATCCAAAAAAAACATGCAGACACCTAATCAATGACAACCGTCAACATGTCAAATACAATCGACCAATCAGTACTTTTGTAAGACGATCCCCGTTCGCTGATTGGTCGATTGTATTTGACACGGCTGCTTACCCAAGCAAAACATTCCGTTCCAATTGTAAGTGTTTAGCCAATCATATAAAGTTATTCGTTATTCATGTTCACTGGTTGCCAACGACTCGCCGACACTCCCAGGCTCATATTTCGTTGTTTATTTACGTAAGAACATTGCAAAGTTAGGAATTGAATTCACATACACTCAAGTAGATTAAGGCCTGGGTTTCAAAATGGCTGCCGTTTATTTGATGAGGGGGTAGTCTTTCTCCTTGTCTTTGCAATCTTTTGCCTTAAAACTTTGACAAATAATATATAGCCACGACCTTATCAAAAATTTCATAACAGTTTGCATGGAAACCTGGTATGTGACCTTTGAACTCTAATTGAAATATCATTTTATAAAAGCCTTCTGCATTATAGTAAAGTGTTTTCATATGTCTGATATTTTTATGGATATGAATAGAGGGTAAGTCATTACTTATAACCCCAACGAGGACGGTGAAGAAAAAGATTTTTAAACAATCTTAAATTGAAAGTATCATATTTCATTTTAGCCTAAATCAGCCTATAATATTTGCAATTGTCCTCAGTTGGATATATATACTATGGACTAACTCTGATTCACTTGTATAGCAATTTCCTGCATAGTAAAACACTTTAATATGATGCAGGAAGCTTTTATATTAATTATTTACGTTAGAGTTCAAAGGTCACATTCCATGTTTCCATGGAAACTATCATGTGTAATTGTCAACATCGTGGCTATATTGTAATTGCCAAAGCGGTTAAGAAGAAGTATTACAAGGAGAAAGAATTAGACTACCCCCTCTCAGTTGAATTGCAGCCGCCATTTTGAAAAGTTTGAGACCCAGGCCTTTTAAAATTAAAATGTACTTGAGCACGATTTACTAGTCTTCCTGGCAGCCGTGTTTAGTGTATTGGTTTAGTGTATTGCTCAGTTAAACTCTTTGATACTCGTTGATATGAAATTATTTCGCTGCAAGGCAAAACGCTTCGTCAATGGACGTCATCTTGTTTGTCACTGGTCTTTGGTATGTTCGGTATGGCGCGAACCTTGGCCTGTTTACGGGCAAAAAGCTCTGATTGGCTAATTCTGTGGAACGGAATGTACAGCTTGGGTAAGCAGCCGTGTCTGAGAGGAGAGAGCGTTGCGTGACGACACGGCTGCAAGGGAGACTACTTCGCAGCTCGCGGGACGCCTTTGCGGCGTACATCGTATTATAGTTAACAAAGCCTCTGGAACCAGGGTATGTTTGAGACGGTAACGGGTAACATATTATGTCTTTGGTTCTACTTTCATTCGTATAAACATTAAGCTTATATTCTCCTCTAGAACTGAAACTTGTCTGTACTATTAAAGTTTTTACCGACTAAAGTGGTTTATTCACTCAACCCTGATCATTCATTGATTATTCATAGAGTTCGTATAAAGTTTCTTCTTTAGTTAGGGTTTCGCTAAAGCTCTGATTCAATGAAGGATCGAAGATCGGACCGAACCAACTGAACTAGCTGCTGATGAACTTGAAATTTTTCTTTCTTTCTTTCTTTCTTTCTTTCTTTCTTTCTTTCTTTCTTTCTTTCTTTCTTTCTTTCTTTCTTTCTTTCTTTCTTTCTTTCTTTCTTTCTTTCTTTCTTTCTTTCTTTCTTTCTTTCTTTCTTTCTTTCTTTCTTTCTTTCTTTCTTTCTTTCTTTCTTTCTTTCTTTCTTTCTTTCTTTCTTTCTTTCTTGATTTCTTTCTTTCTTGATTGATTTCTAACCCTTACCTATTTTTCTTCACATGTGCAACCCATGTAGATAGATATTCAATTATTATTATCATTATTATTGTTATTATTATTATGTTGAAATTGTGCTATTGAAATTGTACCGTATCATTTACTTGTGTTTCATGGGAAATCACAAGCTTTGTTAGATGTATACAATACTTAGATTGTACCTTCTACATACAATAAAAGTTACTTTTTAAACTGCAAACATTTTACCGGCAATGAAATAGCACAATAATTTTAATTATCATTCACATAATTTTTTCCGGGATTTTCATTGGTCGAGAGACAACTACGTCACTGCAGATAACTTCCTACGAATAAGTGTTTTCGTTCTCCTCGACAATGGCAGCTCGATTTTTTCCAGAGTTGTTGCTTTAGGTGAGAGAAAATAACGTGAATGATAAAACAATTATTGAACTCGGTCATGGCAAAATATCGTGATTTTGTCAGTGCCTCGCAGATAATTATTTGCCTCTGCCTTCGGCAATAATTATTCTGCTCGCCACTGAAAAATCACGATATTTTGCTCAACCTCGTCCAATAATTGCTAATTATTGCTATTTCGAGACTTTTTCGTCAACTCAAAAAATTCGAATTTCATTTTCTTTCGCCATACCTTTCGATGACCTATATTTAGGGGAAAATACTAAAAAGTTCCAGCGATCGATTTTAGTTCCGGCCAAACAATGTAGCATTTTTGAGAAATGTCGCGGTCGTTTTTGTCATATTGGAACGCAAAACGTAATGCCAAAACACGAGTATATTGCACTTTAAAATAAATACCACAGTAGAAAAGACCAAGAAACGTTTATTACGGTTGCTGAATGTTGTTGTTGTAGAGCAAGGGGTGAACACACAGTGACTGTTCAAAGTTGGCTTATAATTTAGCCGAAAATTTTCAGTCGTCAAGCAGGATTTTAAAAACTGCAAATTTCTCCTAAAATAAAATATCGCTGGAACTTTTTAGCATTTTCCCCTAAAATAGGTCACCGAAAGGAATGATATGGCGAAAGAAAATTAAATTCTATTTTTTTTAAGTTGTCCGGCGATTCTCGGTTCTTACTGACATCCTCTCCGTAAGATGAAATCTAACTGAACTGAAATATATAGTCCTATCTCTATAATAACATAAAAAATCGCTGGAACTTTTTAGCATTTTCCCCTAAAATAGGTCACCGAAATGAATGATATGGCGAAAGAAAATTATGCACATATCTCTAGTCTTGTGTTAGGGTTGTTTGGTAAAAGCCATACTACCCAGAGATTGGCACCGCTGTATTATGGTATTAACGGTCTCAGCATGGGTATAGATTTATCATGACAACCCAGGGGGGGTACTCAGGGGTATCAGTGACGGGGAGGTGCGAATTAGAATGAGGCCACACTTTTTAACCCAAAAAAAGTCCATTACGCAAAAACAAGACCCCAAAAAAGTCCAACGGCATAAAATCGAGAATGGTAGGACATCATTTTTATCAACCCCCAAAAAATTGATAACCCCAAAAAAGTCCCAAGCCGCGAATTTCAAACCCCAAAAAGGTCTTCGCACCTCCCCGTCACTGATACCCCTGAGTACCCCCCCCCTGGGCATGACAAGTTGATATTGAGTTAATTCAAGGATTCTCAAGTGTTGAATGGATAGTATGAATCATAAACAATGACTGTAGAAAAACATTTTAACGTCACGTGCTTCTCTCAAGTCTCAACATGTTTAACACTCTATTTCTTCATTTGAAGAATCGCTCATTACGTTTAAGATTTTTTTTATACGCATTTCAGATGAAATTTAGTTTTATTCATTTGATTCATGATCACATTTCTTTTATGCATTTTAGATGACATTTTGTTTTATTCATTTTTCCATCAGTTATCTTATTTTACATTGTATCAAAGCAGATTTATAGAATCCTTAATTGGAAACCCATGCAGGTTATCAAGGCGAGATGGAGATAGGGGAGGGGAGGGACATAATGGAATGGGCAGAAATGATTCATTCCCCCCCCCCCCCCCCCCCCTTAGACACCCTGGGTTTCTGATTATAATCAGATGGTTCTAAATCGAAAATAAAATTCTACTTTGTCTCATTTATTTATTCATTCTATTTTCATTCACTTTAGCTCTCTCTTTGAAGTGCTACGTTTGCCTCGACGCGAATGCAAACTGTAAGACCAACGAGAAGGACTGTGGGTCTAGCGCGATTCTCAACAGGTGCATGAAAGTTACTACCAAAGACTCCGACGGTGTAGTGAAGAGTTGCTCCAGCACAAGCATCTGCGATACGATGAAGAAGACGTGTGGTTCAAAATGCTCGGTGTCGTGCTGTGAGGGAGACCTCTGTAACGCAGGAACGACCTTGACGTCCTTCTCAGTCATTACCTTTGTGGCCTTCTCTGCTGTTGCCTATTACTTGATGTAGTGGTGCTGTGAGGGAGACCTATGTAACGCAGGATCAACCTTGACGTCCCACACAGTCATTACCATTGTGGCCTTCTCTGCTGTTGCCTATTACTTGTTGTAGTCGCTGGAGATGCAATTACCGGGGTTTGGGGGATTTTTATTTGCATTGAATTAATGAACTGATCGATATGATTTTATTTTTCGCATGTGTGTCGATCATTTTTGTAATTTTTGAAACTGATTCGAGTTGTATGTGAACGTTTTCAAATAAATAATAAATATCAAGAAATGTTGAACGTAGGGCCTGAGCCAAAATATAAACTGACAATTGAGAAGAAATAACTAAGGTGAATTTAAAGAGAAAGTAGATACTGTGAAACTTATTTTGAATGTTGAAGTTTACTTGTTGATGTGGAATAAAATTGTTGAGCGACAAAAACAACTGTTCATGTTGACAGTTGTTTTTTTATTCAGGATAAATTTTGCACCATGGCACAGGCAGCCCAACCTTTGCTTCTGAGGCTACTAAATACTATATTAAAACAGGATTAAAATAAGATATTTGCGTCTTTTTTGATGGGTTTCCTGTGGTAGAGCGCGCAGGCGCCGATACGTAAGGTTGGGTTCTCTGTGCATAAAAATGTATGATGTTGGGCTCCCTAGTAGTGAAACAATGTTTCAATATGCACTCTCTGCGGGCGCGTCTTGCGGGACGTGCACAGGGAGCCCAACATCATACCTTTTTATGCACAGGGAACCCAACCTTACGTATTGCGCGCGCCCTCTACCACAGGAAATCCATCCAAAAAGACGCAATTAACCTATTTTAATATAGTATTTAGTAGCCTCAGAAGCAAAGGTTGGGCTGCCTATGCCAGGACTCCGGTCGGAAAATGACGGGGATGCTCGTCGTACCCGTCTTAGGGGTCAAAATCAGCGATCTCGTATCTTTTAGGTGTTTTTTTTTAGTAAATAAGATACCCGAGATAAGAATTACAGCAACAACAACTTTACTGTACGTATGGGTGTATCTAGAGTGTGACGAGCGTGACAACATCACAGAGTGACAATGCACAGGCAACCCATAAACCGAATTACTGTACGTATGGGTGTATCTAGAGTGTGACGAGCGTGACAACATCACAGAGTGACAATGCACAGGCAACCCATAAACCGAATTACTGTACGTATGGGTGTATCTAGAGTGTGACGAGCGTGACAACATCACAGAGTGACAATGCACAGGCAACCCATAAACCGAATTACTGTACGTATGGGTGTATCTAGAGTGTGACGAGCGTGACAACATCACAGAGTGACAATGCACAGGCAACCCATGAACCGAATTACTGTACGTATGGGTGTATCTAGAGTGTGACGAGCGTGACAACATCACAGAGTGACAATGCACAGGCAACCCATAAACCGAATTACTGTACGTATGGGTGTATCTAGAGTGTGACGAGCGTGACAACATCACAGAGTGACAATGCACAGGCAATCCATAAACCGAATTACTGTACGTATGGGTGTATCTAGAGTGTGACGAGCGTGACAACATCACAGAGTGACAATGCACAGGCAACCCATAAACCGAATTACTGTACGTATGGGTGTATCTAGAGTGTGACGAGCGTGACAACATCACAGAGTGACAATGCACAGTCAACCCATAAACCGAATTACTGTACGTATGGGTGTATCTAGAGTGTGACGAGCGTGACAACATCACAGAGTGACAATGCACAGGCAACCCATAAACCGAATTACTGTACGTATGGGTGTATCTAGAGTGTGACGAGCGTGACAACATCACAGAGTGACAATGCACAGGCAACCCATAAACCGAATTACTGTACGTATGGGTGTATCTAGAGTGTGACGAGCGTGACAACATCACAGAGTGACAATGCACAGGCAACCCATGAAACACTTGATACAGAAACACTTTCGTCGGTATTAACTTCAGCAGAACTGCATTAGCAACCAACCAATGTGTTGTCATAACAACTTCGCAGTCAAAATTTAGAATCAAATTTCCGAACCTCACAATTTGTATAGCAAGCTTTTCGCCTTTCATTGTTCTATACTACTGACTCCAAAGCCCGAGTCAATGCAACTGAGGGCGTATTTATTTCTGCCAGCTACCTATATACCCTGCAGTCTGCTAGCAAAGAAGAGAGAAGGATTAAGGAACTCTGTTACCATGGTACCAGCTACCCTGCCAGTAGAGTTTCTTATTTAATTTCGCCGATGGATTTTTCATTTTTCTTTTGGTGTAGGCTTTTGCTGGTTGTTTCTTGATCGTTCCTAGCTAGTTCTCGATCGTCTGATCTTGTTGTTATAAAACCAGTTAGCTGCGACTGTAGCCTGCGAAGGGAACCCCCGCGGTGGCGAGCGCCAAAAATCGATTGAAATTGTGCATAATCAGAGTACCGAAGTGTGACGTCACGAAAACAATAATTTTCGCTTTATCAACTTTCGATCCCCGATTTCGAAAGAGCATCAATAAAGAAGCTTACATGCCAAATTTGAGAGCAATCGGTTAAATAGCGGCTGAGATATGCCCAGTTGAATATATAATTTCCCCACACAAATCACTGTAATTTCAGCCTGGACCAGGCGATTTGTGTGGGGAAATTAGTTATATATTCAACTGGGCATATCTCAGCCGCTATTGTTGATAAAGCGAAATTTGTATTTTGTATGATGTCATCACTTCGGTACTCTATTGGCTAAAGTTTGATTGATTGATCGCCACGGCATGGGCTTAACATCCAACATTGTCATTTCATTGGCACACCTTAGTTCATCGCAACGCCATCAACACAAGAAAGCCATTGGAACATTCTGAACCAAACATGAAGACTTCAGCAATGTTTCTCTTCGGTCTTTTGGCCTTGATTCCTTCAGGTAAGCCGTCAACGATATCACGATCATGAAACTTAGAGTATCTTCGCGAATTGCGGTCGTTTCGCTAACAAGTCGTTTCGATAACAAGTCGTTTCGATAACACCTGGGTCGTTTCGATAACATCCTGAATCTGTTGTTTTGAGTGTTAAGATCTTATATAACATATATTTTCGTGTATCAGTTAACTTTTTAACAAGTAATTAATACTTTATTACTGAAAAAATCGATGTCTTGAACTCGTGATAACAAGTCGTTTCGCTAACATCCTGAATCCGTTATTTTGAGTGTTTAGTTATAATATACAACATATATTTCGGTTTCCAGTCAATCTTTTAACAAGTAATATATACTTTATTACTCCAGAAATCGTACCTCGACTTTTAGAAAGTAATCGACCAAAGTCTTTGATTAGTTGAGCCGACTAGTTGAACTGACGAAGTTGAGTTCAACTTCGCTTTATCCGTACTCACAGAATTCTGACCAAAGCGCGCGAAAGGTGAAGCGAAGACACATAAATTTAAGACTGAGCCTGAAGCGAGCGAGCAAGGAAGCAATTCTAATTCATTCATGCACAGGGAGCCCAAGCTCATTATCTGTGAAGACCGTTGTTTAATTTGCATATTTACAGTAAATGTATATGTGGCTTTAAAACATCCCTCCGTATTTCAAGATTTTTCGTAAATAATAAAACTTTTTTTTACACTAATGTGTTGTTCTTACTACTTTCGATGCTGTGAAGGCGTTTCAGCGCCATTAGAGCGTTTTTCACGAAAATACCCCTGAAAGAGTAAGAACGCTCTAATGGCGCTGAAACGCCGTCACAGCATCGAAAGTAGTAAGAACAACACATTAGTGTAAAAAAAAGTTTTGAGATAATGAGATAATGATAATGAGATAATGAGCTCGGGCTCCCTGTGATTCATGTAGGGAGAAAAAATCTCGATTTTTACCCGACATGCAGTTTCCAATAACCATCATGCAATTCTCAATAACCATCATGCAATTCTCAATAACCACAATTCCATTGGAATCGCACATATCGGTGTTCGAATCTAGCAATATTAGAATCGCACATATCGGTGTTCGAATCGAACCACCAGACAACACGATTCACCGTTCAACTTCCGGTCTCACCATTTGAACGAATGGTACCATTGGTAAAACTTTTCAAGATTCCACAGGGTTCCCGTTAGAAAAAAGCTAGGGTTCCCCAGAACGAGTCAGATTCCACAGACTTCCCATTAGAAGAAAAATACGTATAGTAATTCCCAAGGTATCCCGGTCATCGAACATATATTATTATTATAGTTAGATTCAATTGATAAATTCGGGTTCCCTGTGTTAAATTCACCATTCGTACGAATGGTAAAATCGATTTCTCCATTGGTATCTGGTGGTGTGTATTGGACATTCATGATGCTTTTCGCGCCAACTCCTACATACGCTGAGCTGAACACATTCGGTTTTCTTTGTTATTCATAGGGCTTTATCTCCGTTATTGACCGGTTGAACAATAGAATTGAATTGAATTGCTCATTATGAATTCACCGGGATGTATCCATATACAGCCCTGGGTTGTATATGAATACATCCCGGTGAATTCATAATGAGCACTGAAATGCTATTCTTCATGCTATTCATATAGTATTCATGCTAAATACCAGAAAATGCCTCAGATTGCTTCGTGCGAAAACCTTGTCAAATTTAAACTAAGTCAGATAAATACCTCGAACGTCGGCAATAAGCCTATAAATCGGCCCTCGGGATTTATATCGCTTATTGCCTCCGTTCTCGGTATTTATCTCTTACTTTGAAAAATATTTTTCAATAATATAATAATTATGAACTTCAAGTCAGAGACAACACCTATATTCTTGTTATTATGTTACCTGACTGTAACTTCACAATTTTTAACTATCTTTTTTGTTTATTTCTTTTTTTGTTTATTATTATTTTTTTATTATTATTATTATTATTATTATTATTATTATTATTATTATTATTATTATTATTATTTAGTAGGTTTCTGTACGTAGGTACCATTGATTCAGACATGATTTGTTTCTTCTACGTATTTATTTATTTTTCCGAGCTTTCGGGCTCTTGGCCCATCATCAGGGACGAAAGGAAAAAATAACGAATTTTCACATGGCGTGGAAAACAAATATAAACAAAACAAAAACGTTGGCATAAGCGCGCGCTCAAAAGCTCGGAAAAATAAATAAATACGTAGAAGAAACAAATCATGTCTGAATTATTATTATTATTATTATTATTATTATTCACAGGTTTATTTACAGTAGCCACATGCAGTCCTTGACTGCCTACTTTTTCATTATCTTATTTTACATTGAATCAAAGCAGATTTATAGCATCCTTGGAAACCCATGCAGGTTGTCAAGGCGAGATGAGGATAGGGGAGGGGAGGGGAGGGACATAATGGAATGGGCAGAAATGATTCAGTTCCTCCCCCTCCCCCTTAGACACCCTGGCTTTCTGATGATAATCAGATGGTTCTAAATCGAAAATAGAATTCTACTTTGTCTCATTTATTTATTCATTCTATTTTCATTCACTTTAGCTCTCTCTTTGAAGTGCTACGTTTGCACCGACGCGAATGGAAACTGTAAGACCAACGAGATGGACTGTGGGTCTAGCGCGATTCTCAAGTTTAACAGGTGCATGAAGATTACTACCAAAAAGAGTGACGGTGTAGTGAAGAGTTGCTCCAGCACCAGCATCTGCGATGCGACGGAAAAGTTGTGTGGTTCAAAATGCTCGGTGTCGTGCTGTGAGGGAGACCTATGTAACGCAGGATCAACCTTGACGTCCCACACAGTCATTACCATTGTGGCCTTCTCTGCTGTTGCCTATTACTTGATGTAGTGGTGCTGTGAGGGAGACCTATGTAACGCAGGAACGACCTTGACGTCCCACACAGTCATTACCATTGTGGCCTTCTCTGCTGTTGCCTATTACTTGTTGTAGTCGCTGGAGATGCAATTACCGGGGTTTCGGGGATTTTTATTTGCATTGAATTAATGAACTGATCGATATGATTTTATTTTTCTCAGTGTGTCGATCATTTTTGTAATTTTTGAAACTGATTCGAGTTGTATGTGAACGTTTTCAAATAAATAATAAATATCAAGAAATGTTGAACGTAGGGCCTGAGCCAAAATATAAAACAATTGAGAAGAAATAACTAAGGTGAATTTAAAGAGAAAGTAGACACTGTGAAACTTATTTTGAATGTTGAAGTTTACTTGTTGATGTGGAATAAAATTGTTGAGCGACAAAAACAACTGTTCATGTTGACAGGCTATGACTGAGACTAGTTTACTAATTTACTTCAATTTTCAGCCTGATAGACCTACTAAAAGTTTCGAATTCAGTGGACTGTCGATGTCAATTTTAGATCGTATTTAAGAACAAGACGCCCAATGAGCGTACACTCGGGCTTATGACAAGGACAATGTCAGTTGCGTGAGGAGAGACCTGACAATGACTGACAGTTGCGTGACGAGGGATCGGAGACTATGCATATACATGTATGTGTCGAGTTCATTTGATTTGCCTTTGACTTTGAGTTCAATTGATTTGATTTTGATGAGTTCGTGTAAAGGCCCCCTCTCTAGCTTCAGATCCCGAAACGTCGAGTTTGGAATCGAGTTCGAGTTCGGGTTCGAGTTACGGTTCGAACGTCGAATAACTTCAATACAATATCATTTCTCTGACGTCATGACAATCAGTGACAGTTGAGTGACGAGGGAGACTATGTGTCGGGTGAGTACGTACATGATACGTCTGGAGGTTGCATAGGTCAGATGGTTCTGATAACGCCCTCACGTTTGTTTTTGTTAAATATATTTTAAGCGAGCTTCTAGTCCTTCTACCACTTCTAGTCATTGAACGATGAACTAGAATCCTGACCTTTAATAGCTTGAAGATCTACAGCTGCTTTCAAAACTAAGATTCAAATCTACTTGAGTCCTGTGTGTCGTTTGTTTTTTTCTTATCTGCTGAGTAATCTTGAAACTCGATACGATTAAATACGTCGCATACTTTCGTCATTCTTTAGCCGAACAAAACTACTACTACCGAAAAACGCATTTTATAACTCGGGCTTCCTTCGGAAGGGCCCGAGTAACTAGCGAGCCGAATCTAGTGTATAAACAACCGAAACAACCCGATGAACAAAAACGACATAGTTACTTGATGAACGCGGCGCTCGTACTGAGCGCCAAAAACTGGAGAATACGTTTTGTGCAACTCTAAAACAGCTCAGTTTTAGCAAAGAGTTCAAGTTATACGGCGAGCGAGCGCCAAAAAGCGGATGCCTTCGCAGGCTATGACTGAGACTGATTACTCAGAATTTCAATCGATCATAGAGTACCGAAGTGTCACGTCACGAAAACAATAATTTTCGCTTTATCAACTTTCGATGCCCGATTTCGAAAGAACATCAATAAAGAAGCTTACATGCCAAATTTGAGAGCAGTCGGTTAAATGATAATTTCCCCACATGCAAATCACTGTAATTTCGGCCTGGATCACCCTGGCCGAAATTACAGTGATTTGTGTGGGGCAATTAGTTATATATTCAACTGGGCATATCTCAGCCGCTATTTAACCGATTGCTCTCACGTTTGGCATGTAAGCTTCTTTATTGATGTTCTTTCGAAATCGGGGATCGAAAGTTGATAAATTTTGTATGATGTCATCACTTCGCCGGGTACTCTATTGGCTAAAGTTTGATTGATTGATTGATCGCCACGACATGGGCTTAACATCCAACATTGTCACTTCATTGGCACACCTTAGTTTATTGCAACGCCATCAACACAAGAAAGCCATTGTAACCTTCTGAACCAAACATGAAGACTTCAGCAATGTTTCTCTTCGGTCTTTTGGCCTTGATTCCTTCAGGTAAGCCGTCAACTATATACTGAGATTTTTACAGGTGGGCTCGCACTAGAATCACGATCATGAAAGTTAGCTTTCGCAACATTTTCAAAAGAAAACTTCACTGAACTTTTGCCGGAACTGACATTAAAGTGAAATAAGACAATTCCCTCGCTCGCCGTTAATTAAGCGATATCTAGAGTGTTGTGTTGTATAACAGTGGCATTTAGCATTGGGAACGGATATTTGCCCATCACACGTTGCCCATCACACGGCAGGTCTGTTTGCGAGTTACTAGTTTACTTCAATTTTCAGCCTGATAGACCTACTAAAAGTTTCGAATTCTTATAGGCGATATCGGTGGACTGTCGATGTCAATTTTAGATCGTATTTAAGAACTAGCGAGCCGAATCTAGTGTATAAACAACCGAAACAACCCGATGAACAAAAACGACATAGTTATATGAACGCGCTCGTACTGAGCGCCAAAAACTGGAGAATACGTTTTGTGCAACTCTAAAACAGCTCAGTTTTAGCAAAGAGTTCAAGTTATACGGTATTTTTGATGGCTTTTGACCGGTAAAATTCAAACTCTCTAAATGCTAGATATATAATAGTTTTGGAGCGGCAGTCGTTGCGATGCCAAATAATATACGAGAATAGTGTATTTATTCTTGTATACTGAGATTTTTAGAGGTGGGTCAGCCCTAGAATCACGATCATGAAACTTAGCTTTCGCAACATTTTCAAAAGGTGCGGTTCTCGCATACGGAACTAGACGCTTCTGAACAAGCGTGCACTCGTGCGATTGAGCACTCACAGGGATGCATTGTAGCATGAAAGACGCATACTTCCATTCGGTGAGGGACTGAGCTGTGAACAGTTTTAATCGAACTAAATTACATTTACATACATATATAGTGTATTTATTCTTGTATCAGCTGAACTTGCCCCTTGACCTGTGCTTCCTGATTGGTTTGTGATTTGTAATTTCTCTCGTGGTCAGACTCGTTGTCTCTTCTGCAAATTACAAAATGCGAGCTGCATTTTTAGATTCGTGCCCGGGCACGAGTAATGACCATCATCACGCGGTTTGCCATATTTTTTAACTCGCTCGCTCCGCGTCAATACGGCTTGGATTGCAGGGGCGTAGCGTGCTTTTTGTGTCTACTACTTTAATAAAGCTGTAGACACTATGCCATCGTGTGTGTAATGTAATGTAACAAAAGAAACTTCGTAACCACTCGGAAATGACCTCGGAACCAATCACAACACTGAGGACAAGCAACTAACTAACGATTTTCTTCCGGTGATGACGTTACTCTCGTGACGACGTCGTGACGATTGACGATCCTTGCATGCTTCTTTCCGCCACTACGGACTCGCACTATTTTGGTAACTGATAAAGTGACTTTATGACATGTTTTTTTCCATTTTTCCTCGACTAATTAGGCACAGCCTTTGTAGCCTGTGTTACGTTTGTGTTTATCGATAATTCTTCAGGTATTGTGGGGTTTTGAATACATTTTATAGTCGAAATATGACCATCAGAGTACATTGAATTGTATGCGCTCGTATTTTAACGTTTTCCATCACACTGAAGAAGGTCTATGATCAGAGACCGAAACGTCTGTTTTGAAAAATATTTTTCAATAATAATTGTAAACTTCAAGTCAGAGACAACACCTATATTCTTGTTATTATGTTACCTGACTGTAACTTCACAATTTTTAACTATCTTTTTTGTTTATTTCTTATTTTGTTTATTATTATTATTATTATTATTATTATTATTATTATTATTATTATTATTATTATTATTTAGTAGGTTTCTGTACGTAGGTACCATTGATTCAGACATGATTTGTTTCTTCTACGTATTTATTTATTTTTCCGAGATTTCGGGCTCTTGGCCCATCATCAGGGACGAAAGGAAAAAATAACGAATTTTCACATGGCGTGGAAAACAAATATAAACAAAACAAAACCGTTGACATAAGCGCGCGCTCAAAAGCTCGGAAAAATAAATAAATACGTAGAAGAAACAAATCATGTCTGAACTATTATTATTATTATTATTCACAGGTTTATTTACATTAGCCACATGCAGTCCTTGACTGCCTACTTTTTCATTATCTTATTTTACATTGAATCAAAGCAGATTTATAGCATCCTTGGAAACCCATGCAGGTTATCAAGGCGAGACTAGATGGGGATAGGGGAGGGGAGGGACATAATGGAATGGGCAGAAATGATTCAGTTCCTCCCCCTCCCCCTTAGACACCCTGGGTTTCTGATGATAATCAGATGGTTCTAAATCGAAAATAGAATTCTACTTTGTCTCATTTATTTATTCATTCTATTTTCATTCACTTTAGCTCTCTCTATAAAGTGCTACGTTTGCATCGACTCGAATGGAAACTGTAAGACCAACGAGAAGGACTGTGGGTCTAGCGCGATTCTCAACAGGTGCATGAAAGTTACTACCAAAGACTCCGACGGTGTAGTGAAGAGTTGCTCCAGCACAAGCATCTGCGATACGATGAAGAAGACGTGTGGTTCAAAATGCTCGGTGTCGTGCTGTGAGGGAGACCTCTGTAACGCAGGAACGACCTTGACGTCCTTCTCAGTCATTACCTTTGTGGCCTTCTCTGCTGTTGCCTATTACTTGATGTAGTGGTGCTGTGAGGGAGACCTCTGTAACGTAGGAACGACCTTGACGTCCCACACAGTCATTACCATTGTGGCCTTCTCTGCTGTTGCCTATTACTTGTTGTAGTCGCTGGAGATCGTGCAATTACCGGGGTTTCGGGGATTTTTATTTGCATTGAATTAATGAACTGATCGATATGATTTTATCTTTCTCAGTGTGTCGATCATTTTTGTAATTTTTGAAACTGATTCGAGTCGGTATGTGAACGTTTTCAAATAAATAATAAATATCAAGAAATGTTGAACATAGGGCCTATTATGTTTATTATTTTATGCCAAAATATAAAACAATTGAGAAGAAATAACTAAGGTGAAAGAGAAAGTAGATACTGTGAAACTTATTTTGAATGTTGAAGTTTACTTGTTGATGTGGAATAAAATTGTTGAGCGACAAAAACAACTGTTAATGTTGACAGTTGTTTTTTTTATTCAGGATGAATTTTGCGCCATGGCACAGGCAGCCCAACCTTTGCTTCTGAGGCTACTAAATACTATATTAAAACAGGATTAAAATAAGATATTTGCGTCTTTTTTGATGGGTTTCCTGTGGTAGAGCGCGCGCGCGCCGATACGTAAGGTTGGGTTCTCTGTGCATAAAAATGTATGATGTTGGGCTCCCTAGTAGTGAAACAATGTTTCAATATGCACTCTCTGCGGGCGCGTCTTGCGGGACGTGCACAGGGAGCCCAACATCATACCTTTTTATGCACAGGGAACCCAGAGGAGGTTGAGCATTCATCACGTGACTTAATCGACCAATCACATTTGCCGTATTTCTGCGTTCACGGCAATTTAATTTTCATTGCAAGGAAAAACATACAAAGTATTTTTCAGTAAAATAGGACGAAAAACGCAATCTAAAGCTTAGAAAAGATGTAAACAAGGAGAAATGACTCGAACCCATGAACCCATGGAATCTCAAACCAGGTAAGGAAGTATTTCATGTTTTATGCTTGATTGAACTCATTGATATGAAAATGTCGCCACAACACTTGTAGAAATGACTGAAGACAAAAGACCTCTTATCATCGCTAAACCAACATAGTTATAGACACAAAAACATTTGCAATATAAAGATGAGTAATCAGTGATGCAGAAAAGTCCATCCCACCCCATCCCACCTCTTACCGTTTGCAAGTTATACGCCGTTGAAGTTTGACAACAACTTAGCCAAACAGCGCCATTTTTACTCGCCATTTTGAATTCGTGGCGATGTGAAGTTTTACGATACTCCGATATAAAAAGTGTAAAAACTTAATAATATGTCCTGTTTTTATATCACTGTCGTGTGTTATATTTACGTAGTAGTGAGGTATATGGTATTTTATGCATTGTTTTGCCCTTGGTCAACTATAAGAATTGAAAGATCTTGTCAAATATGTAGCACTCTACTCTGAAAACAATGTGTGGCCAATTCACACAAGAATGAATACTTTTGGGAGCAATGCTCAAAACCTGTGTCTCAAACTGGAGGGAATATATAATCGATCCGGTAATTATTATAACCTGCAGCCAGTGTATGGCAATATATTTATTGATCCATGAAATTAAAATAATTTATCTGGTTTTGATTTAAGGGGCTGCCTGTTGTGACAAGGTAATCAGAGTTCTTAAACCAAAATTCCCAACTTTGGAATATGCAGAGGAAGAATATGGCATTCTCTATTTTCTCATAGCACATAATGCTTTGCGCCTTGGGGGGTAATACAAAAGAAAATGGGAGCTTTCTGTCAACCATGTAATTATGCAATGTTCACCATTTTCTTTTGTATTACCCCCCAAGGCGCAAAGCATTATGCAGGGGGTCACACTCCATATCGTTCACCACCAAATCCCCCCCCCCCCCTCCCCTCCTCAAACTTATAAATTTAAAGAGTAGACCCAGAGGAAGGGGGGTCACAGGCACCCTGTGACCTCCCCCTGCCTACGCCCCTGTTATGTGCTATGAGAAAGTAGAGAATTGACTATGTGAATGATGAAGATGTAAAAGTTGGTAAGGGCCAGCCACCAAACCATTCACCTTGGATGTTTACTGTACATAAAATTATGCATAACAATCTCTACAAATTGTCCATCACAATTGTACATAATGCAGTACAAGCCTCATGTAATGGACATAAAAAAAGAAATATGTAAATATTATTATAATTTTTATGATAGGTTATGGAATATTATTAATATAAAATGACATCAGCAAACCACTTGCTGGCCAAAGACTTTATTATAAATGTTTCATAACAGTCTTTGACCAGCAAGTGATTCTCCAATGTCATTTTATATTCCATAACCTAGATCATTCATTGATTGACGTCGCGTCTTGTATCATATTGATCCTGCTTGCTCGTGGCATGGTTGTTGGTGTTCCAATTTTCAATCTATATACTGGCAGCCTATTGTTATAATTATATAAACTGTATATAATATTACCATATAACTTGTATATAATATATATAATTAAATATTATTTATTTTATATATGTAAATATAATTTATATACCTTTACAGAATACAAGTCTGAATAGATGAAGAAAATAAACATGAGTTTCATTTTCATCAAATGTGATTTTAATGTTATCTTGTATATAGAAGTGCATGTACAAGAACTTATCATCCAGTTTCAATTGCATTTTCTAGAACTCATTAATAATTCATGAGCAATTATTGGTCCAATCAGGGTTGTCAAATCGGTCACATGCTTTGCCTCGTGGTTTTAAACCTGATAAAACACTCCTGCTCGTTTATTAAACAGTACATAAACATGCCAGTCTCTTCATATACTGCACTGTAGTAGTTTCAAGTATATAAATATACTGGTACCAATGAACTACATTGTACTGACCTATTAAAAAGTGGCTCCTTCGGGTACCGCAAACCTTTGTATTCTGTGTTAGCTTCGTTCTATTGTATAACTTGGACTGCTTTTTGTTGTTTCCATTGAATTGCATAGACAATGTCTGGTACACAATTAGTAAATGCCAAAGAAGTAGTGAGGTATTTGCTGCTGGATAGGGTATGGTTTTTGAGCTTTTGGTCTTAGATATGGTATGCAATTCACCCTAAATTGTCTTGAATAGGGTCTGTAATTCTGACATGGATTGTAATTTTCAGTTTTTGAAAAAAAAAGTGTCTTACTATACAGGATTACTACTAACTAGACACTAAGTTGTCAATAACTGTCTAAAATAGGGTAGAGAATTTCCCTCGAGTCTTAGATAGGGACAACTTTTTACCGACTGTATTGAACAGGGTCAGGGTTTATGGACCCCAGCGGGACACCCCTATTATCAAAACCCAGACCAAGTACCCAACCCCACCCCCCCTCCCTGGGTGCCACCCCCCTCCCTGTAGAATTCCAGAAAACCTAGAATGCAATAAACAAAAAATATATACGTCATCGTATAAACTACAGGTAAGCTTACTGCAAACACAGTGAATGAATTCAATGACAAAACGACTAGTACTTAACTTTATATTCGACAGATCTTAACTTTTTAAAATTGAGAGGATTGATGGTTTTAAATGGTTCGACCAAAAAAAAAACAAGTCGGATAATATGATAAAATATCATTGCTTACCTCGATGTTATAACAAGTGATTACTTGAATAATACAGGCCACAGGGAGAGCTTTTCTCAGTCAGTTCTCTGACTTTCTCTCCGTCTGGAAACAAAACAATTCGTCGTTCACGAAGCTTGAGGGGAAAACTGACATGGCCGCCTACTACTTTCAAAGTCATGAATGGCAAAGATTTGATAGTGAAATTATGTACAAACTAAAAATCTACGCAGTGTAGAATAGTTGAGAAGTTTGAAGAAAATCAACACAAAACGTTTCCACAGTTATGAGTTGTGGCACCATTATGCAAAGCCAAATGACCGCGATACGGATCGTACCGGACACAATAATTCAATAGAAATAACTCCTAGCTATACGTTAGAACGAAGCTATACGATAGAACGAAACTAGCACAGATTACAATAAAGGTTTACGGTACGCGAAGAAGGGAGAGCCGATTATATACGAACTGAGACATCCTCACTCTACCGCGACCAAGCTCAAGTGAGCACAAATACACTTTTTAGTCCACAATCCCTTGCGGGCCTCGCTCAACCTCCTCTGCAGGGAACCCAACCTTACGTATTGCGCGCGCGCCCTCTACCACAGGAAATCCATCCAAAAAGACGCAATTAACTTATTTTAATATAGTATTTAGTAGCCTCTGAAGCAAAGGTTGGGCTGCCTATGCCATGGCGCCTGCCATGCACCTTTTCGTAGTTTCCCAGAATGCTTCATGATTCTGCGCGCGCAAGCGAGGTCAGGGGATAAACTGATATTAGAATTGATCCAATCTCGTCCCCAGAGCCTGCGTTACTTTTTAGTCAGCGGCGAAGAACGTAGGCTCTGGCATAATCCATTTTCGAGACAATTTGATTGGCTATTCCATTTTAGAAACTACGCACGCGCAAGATTCCGGAAAGGAAATATATCCAATGAAAATTGAGCTGTCGAAAACAGCCTCTCCGGGGGGGGGGGGGGGGGGGGGGGGGGATGGGGCAGGACTCCGATCGGAAAATGACGGGGATGCTCGTCGTACCCGTTTTAGGGGTCAAATTCAGCGATCTGGTAACTTTTAGGGTGTTTTTTTTTAGTAAATAAGACACCCGAGATAAGAATTACAGCAACAACAACTTTAATCATCTGATTTATCTCATTTCACTTAACACTCATCGGTATATAAAGTTACATTTGTTGTTATTTAGCTGGTACCTTTTAGGGGTAAAAATCTTATGTTGCCACGCCCACCTGGAATACACTCAGGTACCTTTTATAGGGGTCATTTTCAAAATTTCCGACGAGCATCTCCGTCATTCTATAAATTTCCGAACTCACAATTTGTATAACAAGCTTTTCGCCTTTCATTGTTCTATAGTACTCCAAAACCCGAGTCAATGCAACTGAGGGCGTATTTATATCTGCCAGCTACCTATATACCCTGCAGTCTGCTAGCAAAGAAGAGAGAACGGTTTAAAGAAGACTCCGGTTACCATGGTACAAGCTACCCATGGCTACCCTGCTAGTAGAGTTTCTTCTTTAATTTCGCCCATGGGTTTTTCATTTTTCTTTTGCTGTAGGCTTTTGCTGGTTGTTTCTTGATCGTTCCTAGCTACAATTTGTTGCATTTCTAGTTGAGATATTTCTGAATATTTCTTAGTATTTATGTTATATGAAAATCGATCTCTCCCCCTCCCCCCTGTGTCAATGTTGATTCATAGTCACGTGTTTTGGATTTTGCGTGAAAATATAATCAACATTGTACTGAGGGGAGGGGAGATATCTGATATGAACATGATTTATCATTGTTTTTAATGGGAGAATAGTCATATAAGCACCTTTGAAGCACAACTGTCTCAACAGTTTTGAATCGAATTGTAGCTCTCGATCGTCTGCATGATATTGTTGTTATAAAACCAATTTAATAGCTGCGACTGTAGCCTGCGAAGGAAACCCCCGCGGTGGCGAGCGCCAAAAAGCGGATGCCTTCGCAGGCTATGACTGAGACTAGTTTACTAATTTACTTCAATTTTGAGCCTGATAGACCTACTAAAAGTTTCGAATTCTTATAGGCGATATCGGTGTACTGTCGATGTCAATTTTAGATCGTATTTAAGAACTAGCGAGCCGAATCTAGTGTATAAACAACCGAAACAACCCGATGAACAAAAACGACATAGTTACTTGATGAACGCGCTCGTACTGAGCCCCAAAAACTGGAGAATACGTTTTGTGCAACTCTAAAACAGCTCAGTTTTAGCAAAGAGTTCAAGTTATACGGCGAGCGAGCGCCAAAAAGCGGATGCCTTCGCAGGCTATATTAAAATATTTGCGGTACGCAGTTTAGCAGATATTTGTTTTCTGCACGGTACTATAAGAATTTCTGTATTGTCCCTAAGGAGTTGTTTCTCAACTCCTTAACGAAGTGATTAGCATACGGTTATATATTGTGTAATCGGTGTAATGTTCTTCCTTCGGGTCTTTGACGACGAACGAGTACCACACGCACTTATGGATAAACCAGAAACTTCAGCTCCAACAATTTCGGAAGTTGCCATACAGGCGGCGGTTGATCGTTCCTTTGGTCAGCTTTCCAAAGTCCTCGACGACAAGTTAGAGCTCTTTGCTACTCGTTTCGCTAAGGAAAGCAGCTCTGCCGTTAAGAAAGCGGTAAATAAATCGAAGCAAGAAAACTTTACCTGCAAACGTAAAGGCAACCAACAGCAATTTGAGCACTGCAAACAAGTCCTTGAAAAGTTCGACGATGCACTTGAGTCGTTGGGAAGTCGTTCTTTCAACAATTTAAAGCGTTCATTGGAAGAAGGATCACAGCTCGTGGCGAAAAGAATTAAAGCCATTAAACTTGCCGACAAAAGCGAGTATGGTTGGCTTACGGTAAATGAGTATCTTTCCGACGAGCTTGCTTCGGACACGGATGACGAGAAGAGGATTTATCGTTCGGAGAAGAGGGCCGAGAAGAAGGCAAAGGACAAGCAGCGACTGAAGCTCAAGACCAGACGCCCCACCTACCAAACTACCGCACCTGCATCGTCTTGTGTTAGCAGTGAAAGGGCAACTAAGCGACTTGGTCCCTGTTTCAAGATAAGTATTGAGTTTGTTTCTTGATATTTCCTACTCTTGAGGACATTCTTTGTTTTACCTTCGGTTTCATATGGTGTCGTTCGACTGACCCATATGCAATTTACTCCATGAAATTGGTCTTTGTGTTTCCTTAGTGTTTTTATGTGTAAGTAATTCTGTATAGTGCAGAATATTAAAATATTTGCGGTACGCAGTTTAGCAGATATTTGTTTTCTGCACGGTACTATAAGAATTTCTGTATTGTCCCTAAGGAGTTGTTTCTCAACTCCTTAACGAAGTGATTAGCATACGGTTATATATTGTGTAATCGGTGTAATGTTCTTCCTTCGGGTCTTTGACGACGAACGAGTACCACACGCACTTATTTTTCATATTCTATTCTATATGTCTATATACAATCGTTTGATGCATTTATTTGTTTTATTTTTGTCATTTCCAGTGCGGGGAAATGGGTCACTTAAGCGTAACATGCAGGAAGGCTGGGACAGATTCAAAAACGTCCACTGGTAGTACCAAATGACTAGACGGCAGTGATTCATTAGAGCAAGAAGTTGAGTATGATATTGATTCTATTATGGCCTGTAATGTTGGCGAATTTAATTCCAGTCGCGCCAGTAAGGGCGTTAAGGGACGTTTGAAAGCTTCGGTAGAATTTTGGACCGATTGTTTAAGCGCTTCAGATTTTGTAGTTTGCATAATTAAAGAGGGGTATAGGTTACCTTTTAAAGATTACCCTCCTCGTTGCTTTCTTAAGAATAATAGGTCGGCTTTTAATTAAGCACCCATGTTTCGTTGCGGAGGCTATATTTGAGCTACTCTGTAACGGTTGTATTGCGGAGCATGCTATTCCTCCATTTTGTGTGAATCCCTTGACGGTTGCCGAAGGCAAAAAGCTTCGTCTAGTAATCGACCTCAGACACGTAAATGAGTTTCTTGTTAAGCCCAAGTTTAAATACGAAGATCTCCGTTCGTTATCGCAAGTTGTTGAAGAAAACCATTGGTTTTTTACTTGGGATCTCAAATCAGGTTATCATCACGTGGATATACACCCTGATCATCATCAGTATTTAGGTTTTGCTTGGCCTTTTAACGGCACTCTTAGGTATTTTACCTTTAGCGTCCTTCCTTTTGGATTGAGTAGCGCATGTTTTTGTTTTACTAAGCTTATGCGGCCTTTAGTTAAGCGATGGCGTTCTATGGCCCACGTTTGTTTTGTTTACCTTGACGGTTTTAATTTGCTAGTCAGCCCGACCGCTTATCTGCCTTGGCAGCTAGCTCCATCCAGCAGCAAGATTTGAAGTCATCTGGCCTGGTGTGTAACGAGGAGAAATCCCATTGGAATCCGATGCAGGTCGGCGAGTGGCTCGGCTTTATCATTAACACCATTGCCATGCAATTTCAAGTGCCTGCAAAGAAACTCTCCAAGCTTAAAGGTCTCTTGGACGTCGCTATTCTTGACGGCTACCTATCCATCCGTCAGTTGGCTAAGATCGCCGGTTCTGTTATCTCGTTAACTCTAGCCGTTGGACCCATTTGCCGACTTTTCACCCGCCAAATGTACTTTACCATAGAGTCTAGATCCGGCGGCTGGGACCAAGTTATCTCGTTGTATCCCGCTCTGGTCGAAGAACTGAGATTTTGGCTTGGCAATCTCGATAATTTTAACGGCTATGCTATCCGGCCTCCTCCTTTAGCATCTACAGTGATCTTCACAGACGCCAGCGATGTAGCTTTTGGCGGATTCTCAGCCTCTCTTGACGATACAGCGGTTCGTGGGATGTGGACTAGCGAGGATGCAACGCAGAGCTCAACTTACCGTGAACTGAAAGCAATTTATTACGTGTTGCTTTCATACGCTGTTCAGCTGAAATCCAGAAGAGTAGTCGAGACTTGGCCGTCCGGTACAACCAAAAGAGCCTTTATCTCTGGACCTCGTGGTAAAGATTTGCGATAAATACGTTGGCAGCTCAGTTCTTAGCGACATAAGGTTCTTGGGAGCTCTGTTGATAGGCTACGGTGGTTTCCTACGAGTTGACGAAATCCAAGCCTTGAAGGTTGAAGACATAGCTATTTTCAAAGATCACATGTCAATCACCATTCACAAGCGCAAGAACGACCAATTCCGAGAAGGACACACCATCTTGTTGGCCAGATCAGGCAAGACAACTTGTCCTGTGTCTATAACTGCAAAATTACTTGAGCTACTGGAGGTGTATAGTCCGTCTTATCCTTTAATCAGGCGTATTGTTAAATCCAAATTCAAGGAGCATGCACTTCCATGCCAGCCTTGGTATATCTTCTTCCAGGATCAGGGAAGAGTTTAAATCACATGTTAAGCCGTTTGTTGTCAACTTGAAGGACTTTAGTATGCACAGCATTAAGTCTGGTGCCGCCTCTAATCCAGGTTGCAGACAGATTAGCGGCGACTTATTAGATAGGCACGCTGGTTGGCGCACAGGCAGCCCAACCATTGCTTTTGAGGCTATTAAATAATTCCATAAATAATATTTTTTTTTGATGGGCTTCCTGTGGTAGAGCGCGCGCGTATTTATATATTGGGTTCCCTGTGCTGAGTAATGTCCTATGTTGGGCTTCCTGTGTGCCTCCTGCGGGATGCGCCCGCAGCAAATGTGTATATTTATACAAGGTATGAAACTCCAGTCACGTGATGGCCTGATGTGCGGCGCAAGTAGATGGTGCACTTTTCCGTGAGCCGAATAGCCGAAGTCGTCGTACGCTACAGGCCCTTGGGGGGTACCCAGGGTGAAGTCGTTATTATGGCGGGGAGTGGAAGAGAAGTTCATATCAAGAAAGACTGATTTTTTCGGTGTAAACGTTGGGATTCTTTTCCCTATTCATGGTAAGTTTAGAAGTTCACAATTCATGTCAACTTTAAGTAAATCTAGAAGAAATTCGACGGTTTTAAAGTAGCCTTTTTCATTTTGAATGGTTGAGAAACTTTGGATGTGTTGTGCTCGACACGTGAGAAAGTTTTGCAGTTGAAAATAAACTGAACTAAAAGTACTTTTTGTCATGGTTTTTACGTAGTAATTGCTCTAAATGTTCTCTAATGAAAGGACTTGCCTATACTAGGGCAGAAGGGCTGCTTAATACTCCTCAACAAATCAGTTTTTTTCTATAAATTATGACTGAGCAGTGAGCTATTTCAGTATTTGACAAGTGTGTAGACTGTAGTTGTCAGTGATCGAAATACACTTCAACAAGGAACCTCTCTCAACTGACTGATTTTACTTTATCTGTTTAAACATTACTAACTCTCTCATCTAGAAAGTGTTTGACATAATTTTGTACTTTACTTATAGTTCTTCTGACACAAGGGAACGCCAACAGCATAAACCATCTCAGTGTGAGCAAAATATAGACAAACTCAACATCGAAGACGAAGGAGACATGAATGGCGATGGACTCGTGAAGCTGCCGTGAACTAAAATATTAACAGTTGTTCGTTATTGTCATTGAAATAGCACGACACATTTAGCAAATATACTATCATCTGAGAGAAACAGAGTAATTTTAACGGCGTATTTTTCGTAACCGGGAGAACGTAAGTAAGCTTCAGTATCGCTTCCAACTTCGATGTTTGCTATTCAATCAGTCATGATCAGTGATTCACAACTTGTCGCCTTTGTGTATAATATTTATCCATTGTTATTAAGCTTATTTCCATGCTATTACTGATCAATATAGTAAATAAATTGCACAGAAAGTAACGGCAAAACAGTGCGTAAAAAGCTAGTAAACTTATTGTTGAAATAAATACGTTTGTTTGTCATTTTGTGTACAAGTACTGATAGCAAATGTGTTGTGCAGTACTAAATATTGAGACTATTCAGCATTTATAAAACACAATGCGTCAATTTTGAAGATTTTAATCGATAAAATTCAAAATACAAAACAAATACTTTACAGAAGTCAAAACAGAAAACAGATAAAGTATATTGTAGATGTTTTGACTCATGTTTAGTGAACATATCATGTTAAAACCTTGCCAAAAAGAGCATCGTTCAGATTTGCCGAGCGCTTGTCGATGCCTTCTCGAAGGTAAAATCCGACTACTTCACGGAAAAGTGCACCATCTACTTGCGCCGCACATCGGTCCATGACGCTCAAAATTTCAAAAATTAGTTTCTCAGCGTACGTTGAAGTTAGACGACTGACACTTACAAAGTGTTTCGAGAATACGGTAAAGTTTAGTTATTCGAAGAAAAATTGAATTTTCACATCACATTGACAAAATTAGGGTCAAAAACGTATTTGTCACGTGACCTAGTTTCATACCTTGTTTCAATATACACATTTGCTGCGGGCGCATCCCGCAGGAGGCACACAGGAAGCCCAACATAGGACATTACTCAGCACAGGGAACCCAATATATAAATACGCTCGCGCTCTACCACAGGAAGCCCATTAAAAAAATTTTTTTTTGAATTATTTAGTAGCCTCAAAAGCAATGGTTGGGCTGCATGTGGTTGGCGTTGCGCTTCATCGAAGCATAGATATATTAAATATTCAACTAACGATCTTTTAGGAGTGTCTAAGGCACTTGGGATCTGAAAACTGATAATAACAATAATAATATTTTCTTCTTGTCGGGGGAAGTGGTTGTGTCTTGGTCTCGACCCAGATTTCCTTCTTTTTCCCATATGGGGGTTAAGTTTAGAGTAGGTTTTTTCTGGCCTCCCTGGCACTTCCAGAACACTTCAGTTAGTACCGTTATTATATCGTTGTACACATTAATCGTTATACTGTTATCATCTATACATATATAATAAAGTGATGGTGTCGTTCGACTGACCCATATGCAATTTACTCCATGAAATTGGTCTTTGTGTTTCCTTAGTGTTTTTATGTGTAAGTAATTCTGTATAGTGCAGAATGACTGAGACTGATTACTCAGAATTTCAATCGATCAGTAGAGTACCGAAGTGTCACGTCACGAAAACAATAATTTTCGCTTTATCAACTTTCGATGCCCGATTTCGAAAGAACATCAATAAAGAAGCTTACATGCCAAATTTGAGAGCAATCGGTTAAATGATAATTTCCCCACACATGCAAATCACTGTAATTTCGGCCTGGATCACCCTGGCCGAATTACAGTGATTTGTGTGGGGAAATTAGTTATATATTCAACTGGGCATATCTCAGCCGCTATTTAACCGATTGCTCTCACATTTGGCATGTAAGCTTCTTTATGGATGTTCTTTCGAAATCGGGGATCGAAAGTTGATAAAGCGAATTTTTTATTTTGTATGACGTCATCACTTCGGTACTCTATTGGCTAAAGTTTGATTGATTGATTGATCGCCACGACATGGGCTTAACATCCAACATTGTCACTTCATTGGCACACCTTAGTTTATTGCAACGCCATCAACCACTACACAAGAAAGCCATTGTAACCTTCTGAACCAAACATGAAGACTTCAGCAATGTTTCTCTTCGGTCTTTTGGCCTTGATTCCTTCAGGTAAGCCGTCAACTATATACTGAGATTTTTAGAGGTGGGCTCGCACTAGAATCACGATCATGAAAGTTTGCTTTCGCAACATTTTCAAAAGAAAACTTCACTGAACTTTTGCCGGAACTGACATTAAAGTGAAATAAGACAATTCCCTCGCTCGCCGTTAATTAAGCGATATCTAGAGTGTTGTGTTGTATAACAGTGGCATTTAGCATTGGGAACGGATATTTGCCCATCACACGTTGCCCATATCACACGGCAGGTCTGTTTGCGAGTTACTAGTTTACTTCAATTTTCAGCCTGATAGACCTACTAAAAGTTTCGAATTCTTATAGGCGATATCGGTGTACTGTCGATGTCAATTTTAGATCGTATTTAAGAACTAGCGAGCCGAATCTAGTGTATAAACAACCGAAACAACCCGATGAACAAAAACGACATAGTTATATGAACGCGCTCGTACTGAGCGCCAAAAACTGGAGAATACGTTTTGTGCAACTCTAAAACAGCTCAGTTTTAGCAAAGAGTTCAAGTTATACGGTATTTTTGATGGCTTTTGACCGGTAAAATTCAAACTCTCTAAAAGCTAGATAATAGTTTTGGAGCGGCAGTCGTTGCGATGCCAAATAATATACGAGAATGGTAAAATATTCGACTAGGCACAACACTTAACCGTGTATCGGGGAACGAGATTGGCCATTGCCCAGATGGCTAGAGTCTTTACACCGCTGTTTTACGTATTCTGTGAGCTAGAAATTGTCAAAGCGAATGCCTAAATCAGGTCTAGTTCTTATGTAGAACATAATAATAAAATATCAGTAGTGCCAGCGATATTGATGAAGGTTTGACTGATGCATTAAATAACTCGAGTATCAGTTCAGTTTAATTAATACTATGCTGTTGATAGCCGTTGCTGTAGATGTGTAGTTACCTAGAGAATATAGCAAAAGTTTTCATTCATGGCAAATTTCGCGGAATACAGATTTAATTTCGCTTCGCAAATAACGGTCAGTTCTTTTAAGGTGCGGTTCTCGCATACGGAACTAGATGCATTGTAGCATGACATGAAAGACGCATACTTATTGGCCTCCACCTTCCATTCGGTGAGGGACTGAGCTGTGAACAGTTTTAATCGAACTAAATTACATTTACATACATATATAGTGTATTTATTCTTGTATACTGAGATTTTTAGAGGTGGGTCAGCCCTAGAATCACGATCATGAAACTTAGCTTTCGCAACATTTTCAAAAGGTGCGGTTCTCGCATACGGAACTAGACGCTTCTGAACAAGCGTGCACTCGTGCGATTGAGCACTCACAGGGATGCATTGTAGCATGAAAGACGCATACTTCCATTCGGTGAGGGACTGAGCTGTGAACAGTTTTAATCGAACTAAATTACATTTACATACTGATATATAGTGTATTTATTCTTGTATCAGCTGAACTTGCCCCTTGACCTGTGCTTCCTGATTGGTTTGTGATTTGTAATTTCTCTCGTGGTCAGACTCGTTGTCTCTTCTGCAAATTACAAAATGCGAGCTGCATTTTTAGATTCGTGCCCGGGCACGAGTAATGACCATCATCACGCGGTTTGCCATATTTTTAACTCGCTCGATCCGCGTCAATACGGCTTGGATTGCAGGGGCGTAGCGTGCTTTTTGTGTCTACTACTTTAATAAAGCTGTAGACACTATGCCATCGTGTGTGTAATGTAATGTAACAAAAGAAACTTCGTAACCACTCGGAAATGACCTCGGAACCAATCACAACACTGAGGACAAGCAACTAACTAACGATTTTCTTCCGGTGATGACGTTACTCTCGTGACGACGTCGTGACGATTGACGATCCTTGCATGCTTCTTTCCGCCACTACGGACTCGCACTATTTGGGTAACTGATAAAGTGACTTTATGACATGTTTTTTTCCATTTTTCCTCGACTAATTAGGCACAGCCTTTGTAGCCTGTGTTACGTTTGTGTTTATCGATAATTCTTCAGGTATTGTGGGGTTTTGAATACATTTTATAGTCGAGCGTGACAACATCACAGAGTGACAATCCACAGGCAACCCATAAACCGAATTACTGTAAGTATGGGTGTATCTAGAGTGTGACGAGCGTGACAACATCACAAAGTGACAATGCAGACAGGCAACCCATAAAACCGAATTACTTGGGTGTATCTAGAGTGTGACGAGTGTGACGAGCGTGACAACATCACAGAGTGACAATCCACAGGCAACCCATAAAACACTTGATACAGAAACACTTTCGTCGGAAAACTTCAGCAGAATTGCATTAGCAACCAACCAATGTGTTGTCATAACAACTTCGCTGTCAAAATTTTTAGAACCAAATTTAAATTTCAAAATTTGTATAACAAGCTTTTCGCCTTTCTTTATTCAATAGTACTCCAAAGCCCGAGTCAATGCAACTGAGGGCGTATTTATATCTCCTGCCAGCTACCTATATACCCTGCAGTCTGCTAGCAAAGAAGAGAGAATGGTTTAAAGAAGACTCCGGTTACCATGGTACAAGCTACCCATGGCTACCCTGCTAGTAGAGTTTCTTCTTTAATTTCGCCCATGGGTTTTTCATTTTTCTTTTGCTGTAGGCTTTTGCTGGTGGCCTGATCGTTCCTAGCTAGCTCTCGATCGTCTGATCTTGTTGTTATAAAACCAGTTAGCTGTGACTGTAGCCTGCGAAGGAAACCCCCGTGGCGAGCGCCACAAAGCGGATGGCTTTCGCAGGCTATGACTGAGACGATTGGTATGCAGAATTTCAATCGATCAATGATGATTGGCTAAAGTCTGATTGATCGGTACGGCATGGGCTTTAGGTACCATAGTTATATCCAATATTGTCACTTCATTGGCACACCTTAGTTCATCGCAACGCCATCAACACAAGAAAGCCATTGGAACATTCTGAACCAAACATGAAGACATCAGCAATGTTTCTCTTCGGTCTTTTGGCCTTCATTCCTTCCGGTAAGCAGTCGACTAACTGACTGAGATTTTTAGAGGTCTTTATAGAGTGGGCCACTAGAGCTTCCATCGTCGGATCACGATGACTTAGCTTCCGCACCACAAAACAAAACTTCAACTTTTGCCGAAACTGACAATTTGAAGAAATATGACAATTCTTCGCGAGTAGAGTGTTGTGTTATAAAACCCGCAGTGGCATTCCATTGGCATTGGGAGCAGATCTTAAAATTTTCCCATCCACCGGCCGTCAGGGTCTGTTTTTTTTTTGATAGCCCATTGCGAGTAACTATGATTTACTTCAATGTCCAGCCTGATGGACTCACTAAAAGTTTTGAATTCTTATAATTATCGATATCAGGCGGTGTGTGTTGTCGATAGCCAGGCGAAAGCAAAGTTTAGATCGTAAGAACTAGCGAGCCGAATCTAGTTCAGGATTAGCTAGTGCAAACAACCGAAACAGCCCGATGAACTACTGAGCGCCAAAAACTGTATGGAAAATACGTTATCGTTTGTGCAACTCTAACAAAGAGTTCAAGTTATACGGTATTTTAGATGGCTCATTTTGACGTGGTCAAATTCAAACTCTCTAAAAGCTAGATTAGTTTTGGAGCCGGCAGTCGTTGCGATGCCAACTGGTAAAATATTAGAGTACCATCACAACACTTCGTCAACACTTACTGTGACCGTGCAACGAGATTGGCCAAATGACCCAGACTACAGTCTTTACACTGTACGTTTTAATTTACGTATCAGTTCTGTGAGCTGGAAACTGTGAAGGCGAATGCACTGTATAAAACTAGTCAGTCTCATTCTTACAGTGTTTGAAAGAACTCGAGCATTCAGTTTCATTTATAATACTGATATTGTTGATATGTTGTTGCTTTAGATGTGTAGATGTGTCAGTAGCCTACCTAGAGAATATAGCAAAGGTTTTCATTTATGGAAAATTTCGCAGAAATACAGATTCAATTTCGCTTCGCAAACAACGTTTAATAAGCAGCGGGTGGGTTTTCATCTCGTGCGATTAGCCAAATATACTGATATATGGAAATGCCAATAACATCCCACTAGGGAGCGGTATTCGGAACAACTTGCGTTTTATTACAGTTACGGTATGTTCCAAATTTGAAATAAGCGCCCAGGAAATACGGTATATAGCCATAAATATAGTGTATAATTCAAATGAAAACAAAAGAACACCAGTGGCATTAGAGTGTACTAAGTATTCCACAGCCCATGTACTTTGATGAACACAGTTAGTTAAACTACAGAGGTAAAGGACAATACAATTTTTATTTATTTATTATTAAAGTACACTAGAACGAGAAAACCCGCATTTTAATAATGTACGGATTTACGCCACATGATTCTGAGCTTGGGCTACCTGTGTGTAAACTGGAAGATAACTGCATGTACTCGGGCTTCCTGGGCCGCGCCTCAACAACAACTTCATTATATAAATTAAACGGAGAAAGTTGTCCTTCAGTATAGTAAAGTAATGTACTGAATCCAAGTGGATCCAATAGTTAGTGTGGAAATGTAGGACGACTACATTGTTGGAGTAGAAGCTGCAGGGCTATCAAGCGTGGAACAATGGTAGCTAAAAAACAATAGGTCTGCACATTCCTCATGGGGGTTTATTTTGGGTTTAGGTGGCTTCCATGGAGTGCCGTCAGGCTGAAGGGGTCGTTGTATGTCACAGACCTATTGTTTGAAGCTAAGAAGAAGAGACATATATGAAAACGATATATATGAGATATATATGAAAACGACTCTAATATAAATAAGAATAATTTAATATTTCTTAGGCGCAAATTAACATCTGGAGTAGAGCGCAAGTACTAAAACCATGAAATAACATCAAAGTTGTTACTGCCTAATAGTTATTATTTAGCGACTATTTAGCCACTATCATCCAACCATAACATGATCTTGAATAAAGGCTTCTGATCAGTAATGTCATAATGAACAGCAAATCTATTGTGTATTTGATGTCTCTTGTGTATTGACATTTAAAAAAGAATGTTCTGGTTGGATGATAGCGACTAAATAGTCGCTAAATAAAAACTATTACGCAGTAACAACTTTGATTTTGTTTCATGGATTTATTGCTTGCGCTCTATTGATCAAATGCGTATAAATATTACTATTTAGTACTAACTGAGTGATATTTCTACTGTTTTCTATTCATCTGTACATTTGTAGTATGTGAGTTTAACTAGTTTCGCGTTGTGTTGTGTTGCGTTGTGTTGCGTTGCATGCGTTGTGTTGTGTTGTGTTGCGTTGTTGTGCTGCGTTGCGTTACGTTGCGTCGCGTTATATTGCGTTGCGTTGTATTGCGTTGTGTTGTGCTGCGTTACGTTGCGTTGCGGTATATATTGCGTTGCGTCGCGTTATATTGCGTTGTGTTGTGTTGTGTTGCATTGTGTTGTGTTCCATTGTGTTGTGTTGCGTTGCGTTGCATGCGGTGTTGCGTTGTATTGGGTTGCGTTGCGTTACGTTACGTTGCGTCGCGTTATATTGCGTTGCGTTGCGTTGTTACCAAACAACACAACTTCTTAAACCATCTTTCTCATTTCTTTACTCTTGCAGTTTTGTCTCTCAAGTGTTATCAGTGTACCAAAGCTAAAGACAACTGTAATGAGAATGGTAATACTTGCCCCGCCTTGGGTGTATTCGATCGCTGCAGCAAAGCGGTAATTAGTGATGGAAGTGTGACAAAAACCTGCTCTACCGCACTACTGTGTGAAGCTGCCGCGAAACTGGTTCCTAAGTGTACCGACGACAAAAAGACTAACTGCATCACTTGCTGCGAAGGTGACCTCTGCAACGCAAGCTCTACCCTGGCGCCCGCAATCTTTGTGACCGTTGTCGCTGCGTTGATGTCCATCGCTGGTTATCTGATGTAACCATGGAAACAGCAGACTTACGTCGAAACGCGATTCGTTTTAGAGAAATAGAACTCACTCGTAGTTTTTGATATTTTTTTTTCCAGTCAATTTTCGATTCATTCATTACTTTAAGTTTTGAATATTTGTCAACATTATTTGTTTATAATTTATAATCATTGATAGTTGATAAAAAGGCACTTGGTACAATTGAGTAGTAGGTAGAGTGCAAATACTGGCGTGGTTTTATATTATTAAATAATAAAACTCGTAACTCAACTAGCTCCTTGACGTCATTTCCGGTCTCGTAAGGAATTTTCATCAGCAATGAGAATTGCATCTTTTCAATTAGAATACTCTCTGCTTGATAGCACATGGGAAGGGGGGTATCGAAGGGGGGGGGGGGGGGGGGGGGGGGGGGGGTGAGTTTTACTCCTCAGTCGAAGACTAAATTAATGAGATGTACATTGTCATTTTTCCCTGACATTGTCCAACCAGGCTCCAATATAGAATTTGAACGGGCGGTCTTGCGGGACACAGGGAGCCCAACGTAACATAATAAGCAATGCTCTTGCTCTACCACAGGAAACCCATCAAAAAAGACGCGCATAAAGACAAATTTGTATTTATTATAAGTAGCCTCAGAAGAAATGGTTGGGATGCCTGTGGCCTAATGAGCTGAATATTTCACCCCAAAGATCAGAGAGCGCTTGCTCAATGTAGCTCAGTTTTTTTTAAACGAGTGACGCCTCGAAAATTGCGGGGAAAAGTAGCCTCCGCAGGCAACCTCCGCAGGCAACCTTCTAACCTTTTACCACCTTTTGGGCTTCCTTTGGGCTTCCTGTACTCCTCCCCCTTTTTCCCTTCCCCAGCCTTCCTCAATTGGATTCCCAGTCCTCCCTCTTCCCCTCTGCTACCACAGGATGCCCAATCCAATCCAATTCCAAGAAGTAGCATGCGGAGGAGCTAGGAAAAAAGGGTGTTCGAATGTGCTTTGGCATAGCACTTTGCAGCGTAAGTAATCGTGTACAGTGTCCTGAGTAGTACTACTAATATCTATTAGCCACTTTGAAAACGAGTAAAGGACTGGGAACGAGTTTTTAGAATTAATCTAATTAAGAAGTGAAGAAAGAGCATATCAGAATTAGTAAGTTTCAGGAGTTTGATAGGGTTTGGAGAAGCAGCAACTGAACTGCAGACATTTAAAAACTGCAAAGAAATGTATGGTTACAGCTTGCCCCCGGCTGTAACATACATTTACAGGAGCCCATTACTAGGAGCCTTCCTCTAGTAATAGGTTCATATGACATCAAATGCACAAATTGGGCTATTTTTAGATATGCAAATTTTCGAAGAGTTTCAAATTGAAAAATAAAATGGCCGCCAAACGGAAGACGCGAGGACTTGATCCAAAATATTGCTATTCTTAATCCATGGAAGTCCAAGTCAATTTTTCCCTTGCACAAGAACGAGACAACTGTGTACAATGAATGAATCACATGTATCAATAAACTGACATACTGCCAGAGCGCTTAGTGGAGACTTTTAGTTTGGCGACTCACGTTGTCGCGAAATTCTTCTACGTTCTTATACCTATCGCTTCATATGTTTATTCTTGTTTTATCAACTTTCTTTTGTTGGTTTTTGATTCATGATTTAGTCTTCGTAAGAATGAAGCGTTCTCCAATTATTTCGACTCTGATGAAGCAAAAGTTGGATAGCGGCGCCAACATAACAATTAAACCGCACAAAGAACTTCTTCGCCGAAAGATAGTCGAAAAAACAACTGAAACTTTCAACCGACGAACCGTGCCTTAAAGAGCGGCAAAGAACACTAAAACAAGAGGGTTATCACTGAGTGTATGCGAAGTTCATTCGCCAAAGATCATGCCGATGAATAAAAATGCGATAAAATCTTCATCCAGGCCATAGAAAAAGAAGCTCCTCTGTACCTCACTTCGCTGTTTTAGAAGGAACTTTGTGACAATGTCGAGAATTTTCGACAAAATCCTACTTCAATTAGCTTCAAAGTTCGTGATTCATTTTGCTGCGTTTCAGATAACAATTGCTAATTAGCAAAACACACCGGCGGTGAGAACCAAGCTAATGAACTTATTCCAAACCGCTAGTCCTGCACAAGTTTAATTATGTTCTTCGTAAGAGATTATCCATGATACCAGATCGTTGAATTCCTTCTCAGAAAGAGCAGAAGATGTTCGTTTTTTGGCCGGGTTTTGAACTGGCCTTTTTAACTAGTAGCTTTGTTTTTAGAAGTTCTCGCACTTGAAGTTTTGATATAAATAATAATACCTGGAGTTGCTTTTTTGTTTTGTTTTTAATGTTTTCAATCATTGTTCTTCCTCGCTTGATGAAGTACTGAAGTCGGCAAACGACGAAACTGATCTGAAATTTCACTAGTTTCTGATTCTTTTATTAGAATCACTGGAACTACACGGTACGCTTTCGGCCGACATTAGCCTGCGTAGCCAGGCTCTCTGGGGCAGGGAAAGGGGGAGGGGGAGATGGGTCTGGGGACAAGGAGGGGAGCGAAGAGGGGGATTGGGGAGAAGGGAAGGGAATGAGAGCCTGCAAGCAAGCCCTGGGTTTTTTGATAACCCGCGGCCGGCAGAGGCCGCGAATTTCTATTGGTCTAAATTGACCAAAGTGACATGTGATTAACAGACAGATTCTAACACATCCCAGACCAAGCCAATCCTTTTGGTATTTTATAGTGGATGCGTGTAGTCAAGAATGTAATTTATTAGAGAAGTTCAATTAAAACAAGACTCGGCAAGATCAAGCCGTAAGGGTTCTTTTATCGGGAAAAGATGTGCTTGGAGTACTCCCACGGGGTACGTTCGGAAAAACTCGAAATTTTCAAGCTTTTACCGGCCCGGGCTTTTACTAGCGTTAAAACGGAGAACAGACATGGCCGTGTTGTGGCGATTTCACCATTGAAGCCAAATGAACACTCTGGGTTACCTTGCTGCTGACTTGCCCAATCGGCGGAACGGCTCAGCTGAATATCTTCACAACCGTTTGGCGTGTATCGTGGTTTAGTCCTTGAACATGAGTTACGGCTTCATAGATAGATAGATAGACACCTTTATTTAAACTCAAATAAAGTGTAAATTATTACTTCTTGACTTTAACCGACCCCAAAGAAAATTCGTTGCGTTTTAGTTTGGATTTTTGTCCAGTATTTACTATTTTTGTGGGGTTCTGCGCGTGAATTGCCCCTTGACCTTGTAATCTCTCTCATTTCCGGCGCAATTTGATTGGTTGGTGAAATTCGATCTCGCGTTGTTTAAAAGTAGGCGGTAATCAAAAAACCCAGGGCTTGCTTGCAGGCTCTCATTCCCTTCCCTTCTCCCCAGACCCATCTCCCCCTCCCCCTCCCCCCCCCCCCTCCCCCCCCCCTCCCCCTTCCCCTTTCCCCTTTCCCTGCCCCAGAGAGCCTGGCTACGCAGGCTAGGCCGACATTGAAAGCAAAGCTAGCAGTGTTGAATCTGACGTCAAATTCCTATTGTGTAAGACGAGACATGATTGGTTAATCGCGTGGAATTTTTAATGAGTGTTCTATTTTTAGCCCAATTTGTGCATTTGATGTCACACAAACCAATTATAGGAGAGGAAGGCTCCTAGTAATGGGCTCCTGAATTATGGGTGTATCTGGAGTGTGACGAGCGTAACAACATCACAAAGTGACAATGCACAGGCAACCCATAAAACCGAATTACTGTACGTATGGGTGTATCTAGAGTGTGACGACCGTGACAACATCACAGAGTGACAATGCACAGGCAACCCATAAACCGAATTACTGTACGTATGGGTGTATCTAGAGTGTGACGAGTGTGACAACATCACAGAGTGACAATGCACAGGCAACCCATAAAACCGAATTACTGTACGTATGGGTGTATCTAGAGTGTGACGAGCGTGACAACATCACAGAGTGACAATGCACAGGCAACCCATTAACCGAATTACTCTACGTATGGGTGTATCTAGAGTGTGACAACATCACAGAGTTACAATGCACAGGCAACCCATAAAACCGAATTACTGTACGTATGGGTGTATCTAGAGTGTGACAAGCGTGACAACATCACAGAGTGACAATCCACAGGCAACCCATAAACCGAATTACTCTACGTATGGGTGTATCTAGAGTGTGACGAGCGTGACAACACCACAGAGTGACAATGCAGACAGGCAACCCATAAAACCGAATTACTGTAAGTATGGGTATATCTAGAGTGTGACAACATCACAGAGTGACAATGCACAGGCAACCCATAAAACCGAATTACTGTACGTATGGGTGTATCTAGAGTGTGACGAGCGTGACAACATCACAGAGTGACAATCCACAGGCAACCCATAAACCGAATTACTCTACGTATGGGTGTATCTAGAGTGTGACGAGCGTGACAACATCACAGAGTGACAATGCAGACAGGCAACCCATAAAACCGAATTACTGTACGTAAGGGTGTATCTAGAGTGTGACGAGCGTGACAACATCACAGAGTGACAATGCACAGGGAACCCATAAAACCGAATTACTGTACGTATGGGTGTATCTAGAGTGTGACGAGCGTGACAACATCACAGAGTGACAATGCACAGGGAACCCATAAAACCGAATTACTGTACGTATGGGTGTATCTAGAGTGTGACGAGCGTGACAACATCACAGAGTGACAATGCACAGGGAACCCATAAAACCGAATTACTGTTCGTATGGGTGTATCTAGAGTGTGACGAGCGTGACAACATCACAGAGTGACAATGCACAGGGAACCCATAAAACCGAATTACTGTTCGTATGGGTGTATCTAGAGTGTGACGAGCGTGACAACATCACAGAGTGACAATCCACAGGGAACCCATAAAACCGAATTACTGTACGTATGGGTGTAGTCGTTGTCTGGGCTAAAGAAGAATTCGGGGCCGGTGTGGAAGAAGTCCCAGATGAAACAGGCGATGCCTGGTTTAGACCTAGAGAGTTTGCTGCATGTAGCAACTTGTCTGCACATTCTCTGAGAACATTTTCCATTGTATAACGTATAAAAACAGAATGCAATGTTCAGCTCAGAGAAGCTCACGTGTCACGTTTCTTGCTCGAAAAACGCTTGCAATGCTTTGTGGGTACAAGTGAGCGCGGAAGACTGGTACCTAGACTCTTTCAACTTTTCAACGAATTCAACTTTTCAACCAATTCAATGTTTCGACAATTAAATTCAACTTTTCAACGAATTCAACTTTTCAACGAATTCAATGTTTCGACAAATTCAACTTTTCAACGAATTCTACTTTTCAACGAATTCAATGTTCCGATGAATTCAACTTTTCGACGAATTACGAATTCAAACATCAACAAATTCATATCGACAAATTTAAAAAATCGACGAATACGCAGAAAGTAATTATGGACTAGCCTGAATATCAGCCGTCTCCTCTGGGTCAAAAATTTCCCTGAGTGAGATGTCTGAACTCCGAAGTCGATAATCGTGTCCAGTGACGTCATCTAATTTATGTAAATGTTAGAATGTCAACACTTGACTTTGAATTTGACTATTTGTGCAAGAAATTATTAGAAAGAAAGACAGACCGGTATTAGGACACTTATGTTTGTAAATCTTGTCGATAGCTATTATTAAAACACCTTAGAATATACGAAAATGATCGAAATAGTCGAGACAAAAATCGCAGTATCATTCGTACGTATCGCCAAAATCCATGTTCAAACTATCAACGCCAAACTGAAAGACAATATATGGGAAGGACTGAGTAGACTCCGTAGAAGCCAGAAGCGGGAAAGAAAGAACTTTATAGCAGCCCTTCGTCTTCACTTCAGTTCAAGGCAGTTCAAGTACATGTAGTTTCTAAAGGGATATAATAGTTCGCCGGCTCAGTTCGCTGCAGGCGTGGAGGCCATTTCAAAGATAAGCGACTTTCCGTAGCCAGTCGGAAGGTTAACATAGACATTCTTCCTGTTAATAAATTCATAAAGAGCTTTTTTTGGGTGTGGATACAGCCCTGTTATTCCAACCAAGAGACTTACGTTTCGAACGGCGGTTTGGAAATAACACACCCGCCATCTTGAAAAACCCAACGAATTTGTATAAATTATCGTGTGAGCCAATCAGAACACACTACCCGGAACCGGCGTAGTGTGACGTCACTGGACACGAGTTCAGACGTCTCACTCGGGAAAATTTAGACGATGGCGTGAGGGCATTTCACGAGTTCAGGAAAGCCATAAATTTCGCTTTGGAGAGCTTTCCAAACGTCGATGAATTAAAACCAATTCAAGAAGAAGCAATTATTAGTTATTGTATTGTATTGTATTGTAGTTATCTCTAAAAGACGTGATGTACTCGCCGTGCTTCCAACCGGGTATGTGAAGTCGGAAAGTCGTTGATCTTCCAAGTAATACCGAGTGTTTCGTATCTTCACGACACTGAAGAACTTCAACTACCCATCTAAGGCGATTCTAATCGTCATATGTCCGTTGAATGCTTTAATATCATCACATCTTAACTGAAGAGTTGTCGCTGCCTGATCCAGATATCAACAAAGAAGACGTTAAACAAGGGAAATTTTCAGTTGTATTTACGTGTTTCAATAAACGGTTTAAGTCGTTTAAAATTGCATTATATTGTATTGTATTGAGTCCTGAAGCTGTGCTTGAAAATGTATCTTCCACGGCCAGATATAGAAATGCTTACTGAACACGTCCTACAATAGCTGTTTATATTGTTTTCTTTCGAGATAATTATTTTCTTCGTTCTGTCATTTGTAAATTTAATTTCTTCAAAACTCTGCAATTTCGATCTTTTTTATAGTGTTTTACGAACGTCTGCTGTGTGTGCTACGAGAGATTACATAAATAAACTGACATATATCTGTCAACCGGTTTAAACTCGCTTAACTTTTTCAAGGCTGTTTTCACTGTATTTCCGGAATTCCCGAGTTAAACTAGTCTAAATTGTTTCAGTGAAAACACACCCCAAAACATTCAAACCGGTTTTACCGGAAATACAAAACACTCATTTACATACTCAGCATCAAAGTGAGATTCGTTATTCGTTACACCAGTGGCCCTCCCTCCTCCCTCTCTCTCCCAATCCCTCCCGGCCCCATTTCAGTCGATCAATGATCATGATGATTGGCTAAAGTGTGATTGATCGGCACTGCATGGGCTGGGTACCATAATTATATCCAACATTGTCACTTCATTGGCACACCTTTAGTGAGTTAGTTCATCGCAACGCCATCTCAACCACTACACAAGAAAGCCATTGGAACCTTCTGAACCAAACATGAAGACTTCAGCAATGTTTCTCTTCGGTCTTTTGGCCTTGATTCCTTCAGGTAAGCCGTCAACTATATACTGAGATTTTAGAGGTCTTTATAGAGTGGGCCTCCATCGTCGGATCACGATGATCGAAACTTAGCTTCCGCACCACAAAACAAAACTTCAACTTTTGCCGAAACTGACAATTTAAAGAAATATGACAATTCTTCGCTCGTAGAGTGTTGTGTTTTAAAACAGTGGCATTCCATTAGCATTGGGAGCAGATCTTAAAATTTGCCCATCACACCGGCCGTCAGGGTCTGTTTTTTTTTGATATCCCATTGCGAGTAACTATATTTACTTCAATGTCCAGCCTGATGGACTCACTAAAAGTTTTGAATTCTTATAATTATCGATATCAGGCGATGTATATTGTCGATAGCCAGGCGAAAGCAATTTTAGATCGTAAGAACTAGCGAGCCGAACTGATCTAGTTCAGGATTAGCTAGTGCAAACAACCGAAACAGCCCGATGAACTACTGAGCGCCAAAAACTGTATGGAAAATACGTTTTCATTTGTGCAACTCTAACAAAGAGTTCAAGTTATACGGTATTTTTGATGGCTTATTTTGACGTGGTCAAATTCAAACTCTCTAAAAGCTAGATTAGTTTTGGAGCGGCAGTCGTTGCGATGGTGACTGGTAAAAATATTAGAGTATCACCACAACACTTCGTCAACACTTATTAAACCGTGCAACGAGATTGGCCATTACCCAGATGGCTACAGTCTTTACACTGTTTTATGTATCAGTTCTGTGAGCTAGAAACTGTCAAGGCGAATGCACTGTATAAAAGAACTCGAGCATTCAGTTTAGTTTATAATATTATATTGTTGATATGTTGTTGCTTTAGATGTGCAGTATAGATATGCCAGTAGCCTACCTAGAGAATATAGCAAAGGTTTTCATTTATGGAAAATTTCGCAGAAATACAGATTTAATTTCGCTTCGCAAACAACGCATGTTTAATCACAGGTAACCCAGGCTGTATACTTGTGAAGAGAATGTATGTGAAGAATGCATCCCGGAAAATTATTCAGCAAAATATTGTCAATCAAGCTTGAAATGATAGATAACAATTGTACTTACCGTCTTCTCTTGATTTCTTGCGATTTTGAGCTAAAAAATCGTTTAAGAAGCAGCGGGTGGGTTTTCATCTCGTGAGATTAGCCAAATATTCCTACAGAGGTAAAGGACAACACAAGGAACAAGTACGAGGCAAATTAATTGATTTTTATTTATTTATTATTAAAGTACACCAGAACGAGAAGGCCCGCATTTTAATACTGTACGGATTTACGTAGCCTCCTTTGCAGGCGTTCTTAGGTGAGGTCCTAACGCCCCTAAGGACGCCTGCAAAGTACGCCACTGATTCTGAGCTTGGGCTACCTGTGTGTACTGACTGGAAGATAACTGCGTGTACTCGGGCTTCCTGGGCCGCGCCACAACAACAACTTCATTATATAAATTAAACGGAGGAAGTTGTCCTTCAGAATACGACTCTAATATAAATAAGAATCATTTAATATTTCTTAGGCGCAAATTAACATCTGGAGTATTGATCAAATGCGTATACATATTACTATTTAGTACTAACTGAGTGATATTTCTACTGTTTTCTATTCATCTGTACATTTGTAGTATGTGAGTTTAACTAGTTTCGCGTTGCATGCGTTGTGTTGTGTTGCATTGTGTTGTGTTCCGTTGCGTTGCATGCATTGTGTTGCGTTGTGCTGTGCTGCGTTGCGTTGCGCTGCGTTGCGTCGCGTTATATTGCGTTGCGTTGCGCTGAGTTGCGTTGCGTCGCGGTATATTGCGTTGCGTTGCGTTGCATGCGTTGTGTTGTGCTGCGTTGTGTTACGTTGCGGTATATTGCGTTGCGTACCAAACAACACAACTTATTAAACTATCTTTCTCATTTCTTTACTCTTGCAGCTTTGTCTCTCAAGTGTTATCATTGTACCAAAGCTAAAGACAACTGTAATGAGAATGGTAATACTTGCCCCGCCTTGGGTGTATTCGATCGCTGCAGCAAAGCGGTAGGTAGTGATGGAAGTGTGGAAAAATCCTGCTCTGCCAAACTAGCGTGTGATCTTGCCACGAAACTGGCTGCTGAGTGTACTGACGACAAAAAGACTAGCTGCATAACTTGCTGCGAAGGTGACCTCTGCAACGCAAGCTCTACCCTGGCGCCCGCAATCTTTGTGACCGTTGTCGCTGCGTTGATGTCCATCGCTGGTTATCTGATGTAACCATGGAAACAGCACACTCACGCCGAAACGCGATTCATTTTAGAGAAATAGAACTCACTCGTAGTTTTTGATATATATTTTTTCAGTCAATTTTCATTCATTACTTTAAGTTTTGAATATTTGTCAACATTATTTGTTTGTATTTTATAATCATTGATAGTTGATAAAAAGGAACTTTGTACAATTAAGTAGTAGGTAGAGTGCAAATATTGGCGTGGTTTTATATTATTAAATAATAAAACTCGTAACTCAACTAGCTCCTGGCGCCATTTCCGGTCTCATCATATCAGCACATGTGAATTGCACCTTTCAAGAGACCATAATACTATTTCAAAAACGAGTGGAGGACTGGGAACGAGTTTTTAGAATTAATCTAATTAGAAAAGAGCATATCAGAATTAGTAAGTTTACAAAGTTTCGATAGGTTTAGTTAGATATTGAACGAGTAACAGCTTTCCAAAAATTACAAAGAAATGTTATTGTTTACCAGGGAACAGTGTCCCCCGTAACCATACATTTTTTGTAATTTTTGCAGTTTTTGAATGTCTGCAGTTCATTTACTACCTGTCCAAACCCTATCAAACTCCTGAAACTTACTAATTCTGATATGCTCTTTCTTGTGATGGGGTTCATTTTATAATTAGAGTAATTCTAAAAACTAGTTCCCAGTCCTCCACTCGTTTTTGAAATGGCTAATAGAATACTCTCTGCTTGATAGCACATGGGGGGGCAGTGTTTGCCCGTCAGAGAAGGTAAATCATGAGATTCAAGGATTTTTAACAGTTGATGAAATCCAAGCAACTGATACATTGTTTTCTTTTGTTTGTGTCAAGCTGTTAGGCCCGGCACGTTTTCCCGCTTGTTTGAAAACGAGCATTTTTCATGGAATTGAAAACGCTTCGAAAGTTTGCCATCCACTAGCCTGCTTTCAGGCTCTATCCCCACTAAGAGAGCCTGAAAGCAGGCTAGCCATCCACAGGGAAAACACTCTCACACTGCCTGCTTCCTAGAACTAACCACAGTCAGTCCAACCATTTCTTCTGAATTTGGACGGGCGGTCTTACGGGAGAGGGAGCCCAGCACAATACGTAACCGCGCGCGCTCTTCCACAGCCAAACCCATAAAAAAAGAAGCGCACATAAAAATAAATTTGTATTCATTATAGTAGCCTCAGAAGAAATGTGTGGACTACTTGTGACGAGCGTGACAACATCACAGAGTGACAATGCACAGGAAACCCGGCCATAAAACACTTGATACAGAAACACTTTCGTCTGTATTTCGCAGAGTTTTTAGAATCAAATTTAAAACCAAACCTCACAATTTGATCGAATAACTGAAGCTTTTCGCCTTTCTTTATTCAATAGTACTCCAAAGCCCGAGTCAATGCAACTGAGGGCGTATTTATATCTCCTGCCAGCTACCTATATACACCTATTTCAAAAATCGTTGTCGCAGCCGAAGGAACAGTAGTATATTCTAAGTACCTACAATACACACGAATATCCAATGAGATATGGAACAGGAAAAGGTGCCTGTCCACGGTGTGGACAGCGGAGATTCGCGTGTGGGAATTAGGTCGCACCACGCCGTTCGGGTTGGGTGGGTGGGTGAGCGCGAACTGTATATCCTTCGGCGGTAAGAGAGAAACTGAGACAAAAGCCTGATGATGAGTTAATATATACACCGTAGTGCATGATGGGTACTCAATGTTATGCTAATTATGCGTATTCATTGCCGGTACTTAGAATAGTAGTATATTCTAAGTACCTACAATACACACGAATATCCAATGAGATATGGAACAGGAAAAGGTGCCGCATCCTCTGCTCGACGGCATACGAGGGATATGAGCACCTTCTCTATCTATACTGGAAGTTGGGCTGAAAAAGAGGCAAGGGTGACATTGTTATCCTATTTCCAATATGAAAATACAGTCTAACAGAAAGGAATATATTTGCTGGAGGGACCATTTCCTCCCAATCTACAAGCTCCAGACAAGGCCAAGGGAAAACTGGGATGAAACCATGTGGGGAGTTTTGTTCGGCTGGGAGGCAGTTCCTGCATATGCCTTCCTGAGAGGCTGAGATGACGGTAATGTCACAGAGTCGCATGTAGCGAGTAGCGGTGCTCCAGTTCATCGCCTAGGGTGGTGGTAGTTCACACAGTCGAGCTGTCATCCCTTCCCTATTCTCCTGGGGAACACCGTTAATGGTAACCCATGTCATATTTACATTGTTGGATTGGCGGCTGGTACATGTCACAAAGATGGAAGTCGAAAAAGCTTGCCGGGGGTTAGCCAAAGCTTTGGCGCACAGGGCCAAGCTAAGGTGGTTTGAAATATAAATAAAAATAACACTAAAGCTAATACTAAGGCCAAATACAACAATTAAGAAAAAAACGATAACCAGGAGAGAAAGAGAGGACAGCCTGACCCAGATAAACTGAGAGGAGAGTTGTACTCCGTTTTCAGGTTGAGGAAAACTAGCTAATAGGGTATGCAACAAGAAGCAAATTGTAATGAGGCGAAGTCGTAGTGACGAGAAAGGGCTTAAAATGGGGACAACCTTCACAAAAACTGATCCAAATTTCAAGATCTTCCGATAAAAAAAAACTAGTCAGTAGTTTTGTTGAAAGCAAAGGACGCGAATGCAACCAACAAAGAAACCATGCATACCATATGCAACGCAAACAAAAGGGGGGTGTTGGGTTGGGAGAACAAAAGGTGTGACTGAGTCTGGAATAAACACCGAACACGAAAACATTTAGAGCTGTATGGCATTCAAACAAGTAATTTTGGGAAAATATGCATAGCGTGGCAAAAACATTAAAATTAGAATTAGAACGAACACATCATTCCTCGCTATGCTGAGAAAGACCGCTGTATTTCACTGCCGGAATATTAACTCCAAACTATGAAATCGAAATGAATTTGTGCGACCCCACACGGTACAAGGTCGAGTCAACATGTCTGATGTACTGACAGCGTATACTCGTGAGAGAAACAGGACTGAGCCATCGGACATGAACACACAGCTAGCATGTCAACACTTTGGGATTTTTCTAGCCGGACTGACCGAGTAGTACATGATGTCAAAACTTTCCTGGCTTGAGTAGTGTAGTGTAGTATCACGTGATCACAGGCATGACGTCACGGGATAGAGAAGACATGTTAGTTAGTTGTAACGGAGCCAAGATGGCGATATTATTAAAGCGGTCTAAACCCACCAATGCCTCCTAAGACTCTACATTGGCGACGAGCACGGGATCCTTGGTCACAGGAAACAGCATAACAAGGTTATCTAGCGGAAAAAATCTAAAGTTTTCAGTCAAACACTGACAAACATGGCGGTATCAATGGTGTGTGGTAACTTCACACGATTCACAACGGCGAAGGATGACCCAAATCTTGGTGCAAAATTCACGGACTGGCTCGCAAAATTCGAAAACGAGTTAATAGCATGGGGTGTCGACGACGATCGACAAAGAAAAGCTCTTCTACTCAGTCATGCTGGAGATGGAGCGTGGGAGAAATGGCTCACGTGTACGACCGAAGAGAAAGGCGACGACAAGGCGTACGACAGCGCAAAGAAAACACTGAGCGACTACTTCGACAAAAAGAGAGATCCAGACTTCGAGGTAACGAAATTCAGAGAATGTGTACAAAAACCTGAACAGTCCATAGACTCGTACGTGACCCAACTACGCTCGCTTGCGAGATACTGTGACTTTGGCAACAGAGCCGACGACGAAATCAAACTTCAAATCAAACTTAACTGTGCCTCTTCGAGGTTACGAAGAAAAGCTTTTGCTGAACCTCAATGGAAACTAGACGACCTAGTAAAGTATGCTAGAGCTTTAGAAATTTCCAACAAGCAAGCAAGCGAAATCGAGCACATTCCAACTAATGTAAACGCCGTAAAGTTTGTGCGACCCAGACAACAAGGAGCCGCGAGGGCGCCAGCAACGAGAAATCGACAACCACGAGACAGACAGGCGCCGATGAATAAATCCAACAACAACACGTGTGGAAACTGTGGATACGAATACCCTCATCAAGGTGGATCGGAAAACTGTCCAGCAGCTAAAACTACTTGCAGATATTGTCAGAATAAAGGCCATTTTGAGCGTGTCTGCAGAAAGAAAAAACTTGACAACGCCAACGGTCAAGGCAACAACAGAAACACGACTCAGACGTCCCCTCGAGCTTCAACGCAGCCACAACGAAGGAATACCGGTAGAAGACAAGGAAGGTCAGCTAACAGCACTACACATCACCCACAAGAAGAACCTTATACAGATCAAAACAACCCAAAGCCATCTACACTCAGCGACAGTAGTGATGATGAAAGCAACTATGTCTATCAAGCCTACAGTGAAAACTCAAACAAACTGCCCAAGTTCAACATAAAAATAGCTGGAAGTGCTGTCACAGTAACTGCTGATACGGGATCGACGTGTGACATTTTAGATGAAGAAACATACCAGAGAATCAACGACAACTACTTCAAAGCCAAAGGGATGGAAGTGAAACTTTCCAATACAAAGCTTGTAATCAGGACATACAACTCAAACAAGCCACTGCCACTACTAGGAAAATTCAAGGCACATGTCGAGTCCAAAGATAAAGTAATCACAACTACATTCTACGTCACAGAAGGAAATCCTGGCAATCTATTGTCTTTCAACTCGTGTGTGAATCTAGAACTCATCCAAGTCATTGCCAGAAATATGGGACAAGATGGCCGCCGCGCATGCGTTTTACGGCACAAAAAATGCAAAATGGTTGCCGTTCTGTATAAGAAAATGTATGGGAAAAATTGACTTTTCAGAATTTGTAGCGTTCAGAGGTTTAACACCCTCGTTGCACATCTAGAAAGTATTAAGGTATCTATCAATCGTTGCACTCACCATATTACCGATCTACAACGAAGACCAGGTTTTCCGCCCGAGCAGTTTGTTTTCTTCACATTGAAGCTACCAGATTTCCCATACATTTACTGTAAGATCGAACAACCCTACGCAGTTATCGGTCAGTTTGAGGTAGTAGGCCTTGACACAGCAGAAGTGCACATCTCGATGCCAGTAAAACACTGTTTAGTGTGTTCAAATCGCCGATAAAATATGTTATATCGCAATTCCATCTTCCGCCCGAAAGCTCTGAACTTTAGGTACAAATAAATGGTAAAGACGCCATGTTGAGATCTAGTTTTGAGTCAGAACGAGCCAAAAACTTCGCTATATCTCCACCATCCGCCATTTTCCTGTTTACATGAGTTCTTAGTGCATTCTGGGATTGCACACAGGGAGTCCGAGAGCGTGAAGGGTTAAATTTCGATGTATTTTCGTGTATCCCTCTATTTCTGTGTTGGGCTTCCTGTGTCATATTTTGATCGACCGTTGGAAACTTTTTTTTATTTTTTAGTCAGTCTTTTTGATATTTTGAAGTTCTAAAATCGCTTTCTAAACAAAGATGAACGCTAATTAAGATCTGTATGTCATTTATTTAGCAATTAGAACTGTTTTTAGCGAGTTTTGGGACAAAATGCTGAGCCCGAGGAAACCGCTGGCTAATGTCCCATATTTCTGGCAATGTGAGTAACAACATCAATCGTCTGCCCACATCAGATCATCCAAACACTGGCAAACTCATGCAGAGATACCCAGAACTCTTTGAAGATAAAATTGGCCAACTCAAGGACTATGAAGTCAAGTTACATATTGATCCAGACGTCAAACCAGTTGCCCAGCCTCACCGACGTGTTCCTTTTCATCTACGAGCTAAAGTTGAAGAGGAGATAAATCAACTACTGGATGCTGATGTGATTGAGAAGGTGGAGGGCCCAACCCCTTGGGTAAGCCCAATAGTAGTGACACCCAAGCCAAAGACACCGGACAAAATCAGGTTGTGTGTGGACATGAGAGCTGCAAATACTGCCATTGAGAGAGAACGACACATCACCCCTACGGTGGACGACATCATAGGACAAATTCATGGAAGCTCAGTCTTCTCAAAGCTTGATCTACGCTCAGGATACCACCAACTTACCTTGGCACCAGAAAGCAGGTACATCACAACCTTTGCAACTCACACCGGGACTATACAGATACAAACGTTTGAGCTTTGGTATCAATGCGGCAGCAGAAGTGTTTCAACATGCAATCTCACAGCTACTAGCTGACATCCCAGGAGCTCTGAATATTTCAGATGATGTCATAGTATTTGGTCAGACACAGAACGACCATGATGAGACACTTGAAAAGACCCTAAAGAAATTCTCAGAGACAACCACCTTACCCTCAATGCAAAGAAGTGTGAGTTCAACAAGACATCGCTGGAGTTCTTTGGGTTTGTCTTCAGTGATGGTGGAATGAAACCTGATCCCAAGAAAGTGGAGGACATCCAAAACCTAGAACCACCCACCAACGTGAAAGAGCTGAGGAGCGTACTTGGAATGACGGGCTACTCTTCAAGATTCATTCCAGACTATGCCACTATCACAGCCCCACTAAGAGAACTGACACACAAGAACAGTTCATGGAACTGGACAACGACTCACCAGGAAGCGTTTGAAACTCTCAAGGAGAAACTGCAATCTGCACCCGCACTGGCATATTTTGACATTTCTAAATCAACAGAAATAGCAGTAGACGCAAGCCCTGTTGGGTTAGGGGCAATCCTAACACAGAAGGATGAGAATGGACACTCTCATGTTATAGCATACGGTAGCAGGTCACTGACGAAAACTGAACAGAACTACTCTCAAACAGAGCGAGAAGCCTTAGCAATAGTGTGGGGATGTGAACACTACCACCTGTACTGCTACGGTAAGGCACTAACTGTCTTCACAGACCACAAACCTCTAACCTCAATCTTCAACAACCCTCTGTCAAAGCCAACACCCAGGATAGAGCGATGGTCTCTCAGGCTTCAACCATACCAGCCTAACATAGTCTATGCACCAGGTCCTGACAACCCTGCTGATTATATGTCGAGACATCCCAAGAAACAGATAGAAGTCAACAGTCGAGAAGAGAAGATAGCAGAGGAATACATTAACTTTGTTTCCCAACATGCAGTACCAATTGCAATTAACCTTGAGGAAGTAAAGAGTGCAACGTTGAATGACCACACCCTGCAAAGAGTAATAGAGTGCATACGGAATGGAAGCTGGTACAAGAAAGATGCACAAGACCTACGGTTAGACAACAGAGCTTTCAACTCATACCAGATGGTCAAAGATGAGCTAAGTGTCAATGCAGAAGGCAACCTAGTACTCAGAGGTACAAAGATAGTGATGCCAGACTCTCTACAAAACCGGTCAGTGGACATAGCACATGAAGGCCATCAAGGCATGGTAAAGACGAAAGCACTGATCAGAGAGAAGGTATGGTTCCCCTTCATAGATACGCTAATCGAAGATAAGATAAACAGTTGTCTAGCTTGTCAGTCTACCACAAAACGGAACATTAGAGAACCTCTTCAGATGTCGAAACTTCCTGACGGCCCTTGGCTTGAAATCTCAGCAGATCTTTTTGGTCCACTACCCTCTGGTCAACACCTACTGGTGGTAATCGATGATTACTCCAGGTTTCCTGAAGTTGAAATAGTGCACTCAACCAGCGCTGATGCAGTAGTGCCACACCTGGATAACATCATCTCAAGACACCAAATTCCAATCAAGATCCGTACAGACAATGGCCCACCCTTCAACTCTGAATCCTTTGCACAGTACACACAGCACATGGGGATAAAGCACCGCAAGATTACACCTTTATGGCCTGAAGCAAATGGTGAGTGTGAAAGATTCATGAGGAACCTCAAGAAAATCTGTACCACAGCTAGAATAGAGCACAAGAACTGGCAACAAGAATTGAACAAGTTCCTGAGAAACTACAGAGCCACGCCTCACAGCTCAACTGGGGTACCACCCTACACAGCTCTATATGGACGTCCCATGAGGACAAAGCTGCCTGAAATTCCAACTCAATCTAAACAAGACAAGGAGATGAGACTGAACGACCAACAGTCAAAGGATGAGATGAAGAGATATGCAGACCAAAGAAGAAACACAAGATCATCTAACATAAATCCAAATGACAAAGTTCTAGTACACAAGGGAAAGCCTCATCAAGAAAAAACAGAGCCCTACTATGAACCACACCCATATACAGTAATTGACAAGAAAGGATCCATGATAACAGCCTCTGATGGTAAGCACAACATCACACGAAACTCGAGCAAGTTCAAACCTCTCAAGACCGACGTGCAGCCCATCAACCAAGAGCTCATGGATGAACAAGACGACATTGGCATAGAGGAAGAACCATCTGATGACATCATTGAGCCCAACGCAAGTGGACAAGGACAAGTACATGTATCTCCACCAAGAAATGAAAGAAGATACCCACTGCGAACAACCAGAGGCCAGATGCCCAACATGCTGAAAGACTTTATTGTAACACGCTGACTTATGCAGAGAGACTGATATATGCATAAAAGACTTTATAGTGACACTTTTGATTTATTCACAAATGTTGGTATTATAGTTTCTGTTTAAAAGAAAGGGAGGGATGTAGTGTAGTATCACGTGATCACAGGCATGACGTCACGGGATAGAGAAGACATGTTAGTTAGTTGTAACGGAGCCAAGATGGCGATATTATTAAAGCGGTCTAAACCCACCAATGCCTCCTAAGACTCTACAAGTAGTACTGGCCGAATAGTACGAACCCACAGCGTACTCACGAGGGGAACGGGGTCACAAAACACACCGCATGTCGAAAACTTGGGGTTTTCACGGGCTAACCGAGTAGTACGAACACACAGCGTACTCACGAGGGGAACGGGGCGACATTAATGTAATGGGTTTTGAAAAGCCTTGTTGGAAAACCTAATAAAGTATGTATGTATACATGACCACACAGCATGTCGAAAACTCTTGGGGTTTTCACGGCGGGCTAACCGACGGGAACGGGGCGACATGACCACACAGCATGTCGAAAACTCTTGGGGTTTTCACGGCGGGCTAACCGACGGGAACGGGGCGACATGACCACACAGCATGTCGAAAACTCTTGGGGTTTTCACGGCGGGCTAACCGACGGGAACGGGGCGACATGACCACACAGCATGTCGAAAACTCTTGGGGTTTTCACGGCGGGCTAACCGAGGGGAACGGGCGACATGACCACACAGCATGTCGAAAACTCTTGGGGTTTTCACGGCGGGCTAACCGAGGGGAACGGGGCGACATGATCACACAGCATGTCGAAAACTCTTGGGGTTTTCACGGCGGGCTAACCGACGGGAACGGGGCGACATGATCACACAGCATGTCGAAAACTCTTGGGGTTTTCACGGCGGGCTAACCGAGGGGAACGGGGCGACATGACCACACAGCATGTCGAAAACTCTTGGGGTTTTCACGGCGGGCTAACCGACGGGAACGGGGCGACATGATCACACAGCATGTCGAAAACTCTTGGGGTTTTTACGGGCTAACCGAGGGGAACGGGGCGACATGATCACACAGCATGTCGAAAACTTGGGGTTTTCATACTCACGAGGGGAACAAAGTGACATGGAACGGGAACTTGATCGAAACTTGAGCCACGAGTAGCAGAGACCTAGCACTGAGTTACCGCTCGTTGGGCCTGTGGAACAGCTAAACTTGAGCCATGAGTGGGGCTTCGGCTTGCTTGACCTGAAGATAACTGAACCTCCTCCATTTCGCTAGCTTGTCCGGCGTGGTGCGACGAGTAAGATAGCAGAGAGCGCGAACTGTGTATCCTTCGGCGGTAAGAGAGGAACTGAGACAAAAGCCTGATGATGAGTTAATATATACACCGTAGTGCATGATGGGTACTCACTGTTATGTTAATTATTCGAATTCATTGCCGGTACTTAGAATAGTCAACACTTCAAGACTGCAAAGGATTTCGGTAATTGTTCTCGTAATTAATTTATTCAGAGCATATTTTGGTTGCATGCGTTTGTGACATAGTATTATGGAAAGCAGCAGTGGTTGCTCAGGTGTTAAATCGAATATTTCGGAAAATACTAATAAAACAAACGTGTTGGTGCTGGTACTAAACCCGTTAAACAAGAGCAGGCATCAAGCATTTTCTAAAATGTGCCATGCTTCCAAATTCATTCATGATACTATTTACAATGGCCACAACTGAATAAATTAATTTCGAGGAAATTTACCAAAATCCTTTCCAGTCTTGGAGTGTTGACTGTTGCTTCGGCTGCGACAACGATTTTTGAAATAGGCCCGGTGTATATACCCTGCAGTACAGCGATTTGCAAAAATTCTGTAAAATCTAATATATCTCAGGTGGTTTAAGGCTTGGCTGAGAGGCTAATTACTCATAAAATCACAATTTTTGAATTATTGAGTCAGGCATTTCACCTACCAAGCTGAAACTCGGCTAGTAGCTGTAGTTCGTTGAAACAGATAATATTATATGGTAACTACCGGACATGCCGTATCACGTGACAAACCACGTGGTCACAAATGTACGAAAGACTCAACAAAAAATGGGGTGTACAGAGACTTTTCTTAGAATAATAGATTGTGTATTAAATAAGGACAATTCAATAGGTCTTTCCAAAATAGCCTTTGCTCGTTGTCCATTTGCTCGTTGTCCATCATTGTTAGTTATGGAGATAATTGACAAAATAGGTCACGTGACCAAGCTGAAAATTATATATTTTCATTTTTCTCTTTACCGTTTAGCTGGGGACAACGAGCAAAGGCTAACTTAGGAAGACCTCTTCAAACATCATCAAATAACACCTATTTTATTATCCTAAGAAAAGTCTCTGTACTCCCCATTTTCAATTTTCTCTTTTTCTCATTTTAAGGTCACGTGACCTTTAGAAATTAACATAATTGCACTTAAAATATTACAAAACCTAAATGCCTCCTAAGGACCAAACACCATAATCATTCGTTATAAATGGAGAGAGATATTGTAAAAATGTGATTTTACATGTTGCTCTATAAAACCAAGCCTTAAACCACCTGAGATCGATATATAGTAATTTGCATAATCCTAATTCTTTGATTTTAGCTATTATAAAGCCTGAATCTAAACCCAATTAACATTTGTAGTATGTATGTGAAAAAAACAATTGAAAAATGTGAACTTTAGAGGGCTTATTCAGCCATTTTATGATGAAAATTACCCACAATGCACCCGATATATTGATATACTGATATATATTGCTTTTACAGAATTTTTGCAAATCGCTGTATGCTAGCAATGAAGAAAGAAGGCTTAATTAAAGAAGACTCCGGTTACCACGAGTGATACAAGCTACCCTGTCAGTAGAGTTTCTTCTTTAATTTCGCCCATGGGTTTTTCTTTTGCTGTAGGCTTTTGCTGGTTGTTTCTTGATCGTTCCTAGCATTCTGAGCATTGTAGCTCTCGATCGTCTGATCTCGGTTGTTATAAAACCGCTGTGGCTGAGAGGAGACCCCCGTGGCGAGCGCCACAAATCGGATGGCACTCGGATGCTTTCGCAGGTATGACTGAGAATTGCATGATCGGCACGGCATGGATATTAAAATATCCAACATTGTCACTTCATTCAGGGTAGCAAAGAGGGGGTTGTGGTCACGCTTCACGTGTCATTTTTCGTAAATTCACGACTCAAAAGAATCATTTCACGCACGTCTTTCTTGCAAATTCACGGATCACGGTTTTATCTATTGTTTATAAAGTGTTTTTCACGATTCACGCGCCATTTTTGGGCCAAATCACGCGTCACGTGTAACCCTGTAACCGAACACATGGGATGCCGCCCCAGCCCGACCCGACCACCGGCAATCGACCTTCCCCAGAGAGATTAATACAACAATCACGTACAATAAAATATTTAATTTAATATACATAAACCCGTCCTAGAAAAATAACTAAATAAATTACTAATTCTGGTCTTATGAATATTATCTAATAGAGTGCAATTTAGAAAAGCGTGAAATAGTACTAACTTTAAATAGTACTAAATAGTGCTATTTCTATTGTTTTCTATTGTTTCATTAGTGCTATTTAGTACTAATTAGTTATTTAGTTTTCAAGCTTTTTTAAATTGCACTCTATCAGAGAAAATTAAGCTATAGATACTTATCAAATTGTATACAGTCTTTCGTCTTTTGCTTATATCTTGTAAACGCCTTCTTGCTTTCGTTTGTATATGTTTTCTTTCTCTTGTACGTCTGTTTAATGATCTTTGCAGTCTCCTTGTACGTTTCCTTGTAAGTTTGCAGTCTCCTTGTACGTTTCCTAAATTTGTACTGAAGTTTGTAGTCTTCTTGTAAGTTTGAAGCCACGTCGTAAGTCTTCCTTTTGAGTGTTTCCTTTCTCATTCATTATATGGCCGAGTTTCTTGGAGCCTGGACGCTAGCAAATCGAGCAATCTGATTGGATGAAATCGGATATTAAGACCGTTTTTCCGGTCTAGATTCTCCGAGGAAGACCGGTTTGAAAACCGGTCCGACAGCTGATATTAATTTTGACTGAAATCATCAAAAAAGCATCACAGGAACTTATTTTAAATGGAAAGAAGTTGTTTAAGTTCGAACAGAGTCCAAAATGTCGCCTTTGTGTCGTGGTCTGTAGGATTGAATGAACAACATGGAAGCCGAAAACTACTCAGTGCCAACTCAACACTGAAGAACCCTGCATGAAGAATGTCGCTGTTTGTACTTTCTTCTTGGACAATTAAGAGAATAGATGGAATCGATTTGACAGTGCATTAAAGTACTAAATACGATGGAAAATCTAAGGATAAAGTCGTGAAAATTGCTGGTTTTTCGCTCGGCAAAAAGGCTGTTGTAGCGTGTGGATGCAAAGCTGCCGAAGACTTTCAAAGACATATTTTCGTCTCTTCAAACTATTTCGTCAAAACGTGACTTCAATTTATTCTTGGATGTGGTTTAATGGTATCTTGTAATTATCGTCGTGGCGTTTGAAGAGTTTTCACAAGGCTAAACAAAAACAAATTCGCTGAAACTGCATGATGATGAGTGACAACACGAGTGACAAGATTGGTGAAAGTAAGCGTGTTTGTTGTCTTTTCTTACGTTTTTCTTTACCTAAAATGATTTTTAAATGGATTGTGAATATTTTTTGTGTGTATAACGGCATCTGATTTGAAATATATTTATAAAAACACGCTTTACTTCATTCAAGTTTTGATGTTTAATTTACTGGATTCGCTTATTTATGCACGTTTCAGGGTCAATAAAACGTTGAGCGAAAAAAACAAAATTACTTTGTTGTTGTTGTTGAAATGGCCATATAATAAATATCTTATTAACCGAGCTTGGTCGGTCTGTACAGGAAAATCTTGACCTCGGTCGTGGTACAGACCTCGCTGCGCTCGGTCTGTACTTTCACGACCTCGGTCAAGATTTTCCTGTACAGACCTCCCGCTCGGTTAATAAGAACTAAGTATTTAACAGTATTTGTAGTCGCTTTCGCTCGCTTCAGTCGTTTTATCTTCAGAGTTCCTTCGAAGCTCCTTGCTTACTTCTATCTTTGATATATAGCTCTATTCGAAGCTTCCTGCTTACTTCTATCGTTGATAGCTCTATTCGAAGCTAACTGCTTCCTTCTATCGTTGATAGCTCTATTCCGCTGTAAATGGCTTTTTACAGTGAATCACGGAATCAGTAGCACTCTTCTTGTAGAACATCTTAGACTTCTCAAACTTCGCACTGACTCTTCTGAGACTTTTCTGCGACTGAATAATCAACTCAAAAAGGGCGTATATACACCTATTCCAAATATCGTTGTCCGGGCCGAAAGCAACCAGCAAGAAGCTGACGACCGCAAAGGACTTTGGGAATCTCCTAATTAATTAATTTATCCGTGGTACTTGAGAAGTTATCCCTACGAGCGTTGAATAGCAATCATTTGGAACTATTCGACCATTTGAAAATGCATGTTGTCAAAATGTCTACGGATGAATAAATGAATAAGGAGAAAGTCCCAATGCCCTTTGCGGCCGTCAGCTTGTTGCTTGTTGCTTTCGGCGCGGACAATGATTTTTGGAATAGGTGTATACGAACATTAATACAATGTAATAATTGTAAAGGTTACATAACTTCAGTTTATTTGAATAAATTGAACTTTACGAACAAAAGGTCTTAATTAACCATTCAATGTACTTGTGCTAAGGTATTCAAAGTCAATGTTTATTCTGTCACAAACCCCTTTGCTACCCTGTTCATTGGCACACCTTAGTTCATAGCAACGCCATCAATAACCTTCTGAACCAAACATGAAGACTTCAGCAATATTTCTCTTCGGTCTTTTGGCCTTCATTCCTTCCGGTAAGCAGTTGACTTTACTGAGATTTTTAGAGGTCTTTATATAGAGTGGGTCACTAGAGCTTCCATCGTCGGATCACGATGACTTAGCTTCCGCACCACAAAAGAAAACTTCAACTTTTGCCGAAACTGACAATTTAAAGAAATAAGACAATTCTTCGTTCCTAGAGTGTTATAAAACAGTGGCATACACCGCCTGATATCGATAATTATAAGAATTCAAAACTTTTAATGAGTCCATCAGGCTGGACATTGAAGTAAATCATAGTTACTCGCAATGGGCTATCAATAAAAAACAGACCCTGACGGCCGGTGTGATGGGCAAATTTTAAGATCTGCTCCCAATGCTAATGGAATGCCACTGTTTTATAACACAACACGAGCGAAGAATTGTCTTATTTCTTTAAATTGTCAGTAGGTCGTAAGAACTAGCGAGCCGAATCTAGTTCAGGATTAGCTAGTGCAAGCAACCAAAACAGCCCGATGAACTATACTGAGCGCCAAAAAACTGTATGGAAAGTACGTTTTCAGTTTGTGCAACTCTAACAAACTTAAGAGTTCAAGTTATACGGTTAGACTGATTCCATAAGTCGGTCTGTTCGCTTTTTGTCGATTCTGAATTTCGCTAAGTGAGCGACCTCCAGGGTAAAAGAGCGAAAAAAGCGACTTATGGAATCAGTCTACTAGTTATACGGTATTTTTGATGGCTTATTTTGACGTGGTCAAATTCAAACTCTCTAAAAGCTAGATGTAGTTTTGGAGCCCGACAGTCGTTGCGATGCCAACTGGTAAAATATTAGAGTATCACCACAACACTTCGTCAACACTGCTGACTTTTAGTGTTAAAACCGTACAACGAGGTTGGCCATTGCCCTGATGGCTACAGTCTAGTTTACATTGTTTTACGTACTGACGTATTCTGTGAGCTAGAAATTTGTCAAGGCGAATGCACTGTATAAAACTAGTCTCGTTCTTACAGTGTTTGAAAGAACTCGAGCATTCAGATTAATTGATTATGTTGTTGATATGTTGTTGCTTTGAGATGTGTAGCTAGTGTACCTAGAGAATATAGCAAACGTTTTTAGGCTTTCATCTTGTGAGATTAGTCTAATATGCAAATAAATAATGTTTATATAAATATTCCCGCTGCTTCCCCGAATTCAAATCACGTTTTTATATTAAGCGCTCAACCGATACCCCCCCCCCCCCCCCCCCCCTTCCCCCCTTCCCCCCCTTCCCCCCCCCCCTTCCCCCCCCCCCCCCCCCCCCCCCCCCCCTTCCCCCCCTCCCCCCTTCCCCCCTTCCCCCCCTACCTTCCCCTCTCGATTAAGCGCCCCTCTTGATCACAAAATTTGAAATAAGCGCCCAGGAAATACGGTATACAGCAGCTATTTCAAAAAACGTTGAAAACTGAATACTGCATACTGAATAGTGCATTCCGAGACCGAAGGGCATTGTGGGCCTCGTTATTTTGAAATAAAAAGTAAATATACAGCACTTTGTTCGCCATATGGAGCTAGTATATTGTTTCTGATTGAATACACAAAAAATAAATTAGATTATTATTCAGATTTATATTACTTTAGCTAGACAATATTACACGAGTCCCAAAATGCATTTCGGTCTTGGAATACACTATTTAGAATGCAGTATTCAGTATCAAGATAATGGCTATTGATCTTTGTATATTTCAAGCACGAAGCAAGGTTGTCATAGCGACAACTTGACAGAGGAAATGGCGATCCTGCCTTCATCACACAAGTACGAGGCGAATTAATTGATTTTTATTTATTTATTATTAAAGTACCCCAGAACGAGAAAGCCTGCATTTTAAAGTGCCTATGAAATGAAAAAACAGACCCCGTTTTTATTTGCTACTACGAAAGATTACTATTTGCTTGTTTACATGGCATTAATAAAAAGTGAATTGAACTACGGGAACATTTTTTATTTCGCGCACGAAGTTGGGAATTTTGGGTTTCTAAGTGCGACAATTCCCGCTCGGTCAAACTATAGAAATGTGACGTCAAGAGTTGTGCAAACAAAGGCATGCACAATCTCTTGACGTCACCGAGCCATTGTCAAGAGCCCAGTCTCCTGTCGCACATTTTGGTTGAAAATGATAATTTTCGAACCGCGAAAAGAAAATGTTCGCATGCTCAAAGTCGATGTTTAAATACAGCAAATGTTCAGAGAAAGACCAAACAACAATAATGTACAATAAAACAAGGATCGACATTTTCATTTCATAGGCATTTTAATACTGTACGGATTTACGCCACTGATTCTGAGTTTGGGCTACCTGTGTGTAAACTGGACGATAACTGCGTGTACTCGGGCTTCCTGGGCCGCGCCACAAGAACAATTTCACTATATAAATTAAACGGAGGAAGTTGTCCTTCAGTATAGTGAAGTAATGTACAATCCAAGTGGATCCAATAGTTAGTGTGGGAATGTAAGAAAGTTGTCCTTCAGTATAGTGAAGTAATGTACAATCCAAGTGGATCCAATAGTTAGTGTGGGAATGTAAGAAAGTTGTCCTTCAGTATTGTGAAGTAATGTACAATCCAAGTGGATCCAATAGTTAGTGTGGGAATGTAAGAAAGTTGTCCTTCAGTATAGTGAAGTAATGTACAATCCAAGTGGATCCAAAGTTAGTGTGGGAATGTAAGAAAGTTGTCCTTCAGTATTGTGAAGTAATGTACAATCCAAGTGGATCCAATAGTTAGTGTGGGAATGTAAGAAAGTTGTCCTTCAGTATTGTGAAGTAATGTACAATCCAAGTGGATCCAATAGTTAGTGTGGGAATGTAAGAAAGTTGTCCTTCAGTATAGTGAAGTAATGTACAATCCAAGTGGATCCAATAGTTAGTGTGGGAATGTAAGAAAGTTGTCCTTCAGTATTGTGAAGTAATGTACAATCCAAGTGGATCCAATAGTTAGTGTGGGAATGTAAGAAAGTTGTCCTTCAGTATAGTGAAGTAATGTACAATCCAAGTGGATCCAATAGTTAGTGTGGGAATGTAAGACGACCACTTTGTTGGAGTAGAAGCTGCAGGGCTATCAAGCGTGGAACAATGGTAGCTAAAAAACAATAGGTCTGCACATTCCTCATGGGGGTTTATTTTGGGTTTAGGTGGCTTCCATGGAGTGTCAGGCAGAAGAGGTCGTTGTATGTCACAGACCTATTGTTTGAAGCTATTTCACGGGTTTATGAAAACGACTCTAATATAAATAATCGTAATGTATATTTCTTCGGCGCAAATTAACATGTGGAGTATTGATCAAATGCGTATAAATATTACTATTTAGTACTAACTGAGTGATATTTCTACTGTTTTCGATCTATTTATCTGTACATTTGTAGTATGTGAGTTTAACTAGTGTTGCGTTGCGTTGCATACGTTGTGTTGTATTGCGTTGCGTTGTATGCGTTGTCTTGTGTTGTATTGCGTTGTGCTGCGTTGCGTTACGTTAAGTTGCGTCGCGCTATTTTGCGTTGCGTTGCATGCGTTGCTTTGTGTTGCGTTGTGTTGCGTTGCATGCGTTGTGTTGTGTTGCGTTGCGTTGTTTTGTGTTGCGTTGTGTTGCGTTGTGTTGTGTTGCGTTGCATGCATTGCGTTGCGTTGCATGCGTTGTGTTGTGTTGCGTTGTATTGTGCTGCGCTGCGCTGCGTTGTGTTGCGTTGTGTTGCGTTACGTTGCGTTGTGTTGCGTCGTGTTGTGTTGCGCTGTTTTGTGTTGTGTTGTGCTGCGTTGTATTGCGCTGCGTTGTATTGCGTTGTATTGCGTTGTGTTGTGTTACGTTGTGTTGTGCTTCGTTGTATTGCGTTGCGTTGCATACGTTGCGTTGCGTTGCGTTGTGTTGTGTTGTGCTGCGTTGCGTTGAGTTGTATTGCGTTGTGTTGCGTTGCGTTGTATTGCGTTGCTTGTGTTGCGTTGCGTTGTGTTGGGTTGCGTTGCATGCATTGTGTTGTGCTGCGTTGCGTTGTGTTGTGTTGCGTTGCGTTGCATGCGTTGCGTTGTATTGCGTTGCATTGCATTGCGTTGCGTTGCGCTGCATGCGTTGTGCTATGTTGTGTTGTGCTGCGTTGCATGCGTTGTGTTGTGTTGTGTTGCGTTGTGTTATGTTGCGTTATATTGCGTTGTGTATTGTTGCGTTGATTTGCGTTGCGTTGCGTTGTTTTGTGTTGTTTTGTGTTGCGTTGTATTTGCTGCATGCGTTGTGTTGTGCTGCGTTGCGTTGCGTTGTATGCGTTGTGTTGTGTTGTATTGCGTTGCGTTGCGTTGCGTTGCGTTGCGAATACCAAACAACACAACTTCTTAAACCATCTTTCTCATTTCTTTACTCTTGCAGCTTTGTCACTCAAGTGTTATCAGTGTGCCAAAGCTAAAGACAACTGTAATGAGAATGGTATTACTTGCCCCGTCTCGAGTGTATTCGATCGCTGCAGCACAGCGGTAGGTCGTGATGGAACTGTGCTAAAATTCTGCTCTACCGGACTCGCGTGTGATCGTGCCACGAAACTGACTGCTAAGTGTACTGACGACAAAAAGACTAACTGCCAAATTTGCTGCGAAGGTGACCTCTGCAATTATAACGCAAGCTCTACCCTGGCGCCCGCAATCTTTGTGACCGTTGTCGCTGCGTTGATGTCCATCGCTGGTTATCTGATGTAACCATGGAAACAGCACACTCACGTCGAAACGCGATTCGTTTTAGAGAAATAGAACTCACTCGTAGTTTTTGATATATTTTTTTTCAGTCAATTTCCATTCATTACTTTAAGTTTTGAATATTTGTCAACATTATTTGTTTTTTTTTGTTTACCCCTCAGTCGAAGATAATTAATGAGATGTACATTGTCATTTTTCCCTGACATTGTCCAACCAGGCTCCAATATAGAATTTGAACGGGCGGTCTTGCGGGACACAGGGAGCCCAACGTAACATAATAAGCAATGCGCTTGCTCTACCACAGGAAACCCATCAAAAAAGACGCGCATAAAGACGAATTTGTATTTATTATAAGTAGCCTCAGAAGAAATGGTTGGGCTGCCTGTGGACTAATGAGCTGAATATTTCACCCCAAAGATCAGAGAGCGCTTGCTCAACGGTAGCTCAGTTTTTTTTAAACGAGTGACGCCTCGAAAATTGCGGGGAAAAGTAGCCTCCTCCGCAGGCAACCTTTTACCACCTTTTGGGCTTCCTTTGGGCTTCCTGTACTCCTTCCCCTTTTTTCCTTCCTCCCTCTTCCCCTCTGCTACCACAGGATGCCCAATCCAATCCAATTCCAAGAAGTAGCATGCGGAGGAGGCTAGGGGAAAAGAGTGTTCGAATGTGCTTTGGCATAGCACTTTGCAGCGTAAGTAATCGTGTACAGTGTCCTGAGTAGTACTACTAATATCTATTAGCCACTTTGGAAACGAGTAAAGGACTGGGAACGAGTTTTTAGAATTAATCTAATTAAGAAATGAACCCCATCACAAGAAAGAGCATATCAGAATTAGTAAGTTTCAGGAGTTTGATAGGGTTTGGAGAAGCAGCAACTGAACTGCAGACATTTAAAAACTGCAAAAATTGCAAAGAAATGTATGGTTACAGCTTGCCCCCGGCTGTAACATACATTTACAGGAGCATTACTAGGAGCCTTCCTCTAGTAATAGGTTCATGTGACATCAAATGCACAAATTGGGCTATTTTTAGATATGCAAATTTTCGAAGAGTTTCAAATTGAAAAATAAAATGGCCGCCAAACGGAAGACGCGAGGACTTGATCCAAAATATTGGTTAACATAGACATTCTTCCTGTTAATAAATTCATTAAGAGATTTGTTTTTGGTGTGGATACAGCCCTGTTATTCCAACCAAGAGACTTACGTTTCGAACGGCGGTTTGGAAATAACACACCCGCCATCTTGAAAAACCCAACGAATTTGTATAAATTATCGTGTGAGCCAATCAGAACACACTACCCGGAACCGGCGTAGTGTGACGTCACTGGACGCCCATCCCTATCCATTGCAGTTATCACCATATATTACCCACCCTACCCCACACATCATAGCCTGCTGAACAGGCGTTCTTAGCGGGGGCCGGGAGAGCTGGGAGCGGGGGAGGATTGGGGCAAGACTAAAAGACTAAAACTCCGAAAAAAACACTTAATCCTTGTATTACTTTTATCTCGGTAGAGATATTCTTACACATTAATACCTCTAGATACTAAAAAAATATACATATAGACTGTACATGTAGATCTGAACAGAATATTGAGCGTTGTATAGTCGGCATAAAGAAGGTCAGATTGGCTGCCATATTGAAATTCGTTCGAACGAGCCGTGCGTACGTCACACTGGTAACTATGAGTAGGCCAAAAATGCTAATTCGAGAACAATAGAGTCACCCCCTCCCTCCTGGTCTTAGCAGTCGATAGTTTGAAAACCTCAATTTAATATTGATTTTAGAAATGTTTTCTTTGAAAATTCATATCTCTTTCAATTTGGAATATATGGAAAGACGTTAGCGAGTGACGTGGTACAACATAAGGAACAATAGATCCACGGTTCATATTTATGAAGTTGTACTTACCGGAATTTGTTCGACCCCTTTAATTACACTTTTTCTAGAGGAGGGTACTGCCGGAGTTTTTTGTTTTTTGGCCAGAAGGTGCCACTCCCCCCCCCCCCCCCCCCCCCCCCCCCCCCCCTGAATATGTCCATGTCCGATCCATGCAGTAGGATTGTTCTACTTGGTGCAGGAAGTCCACCTGTGAAGTCGGATTTGCAATAGACCTCTTTAGCTTGTATGCAAATCGCCCATTTCAAACCATGTGATGTAAACATGACATTCTCTGATCTGGAGAATTGTTCCTTTATATTTCTGAAATTTATTCGTTCATATTGAAAGGACTAATTAAGGCCTTGTTACACGGTGAAACTTTTTCGTGAAACTGTTTCGTGAAACAGTGCGAGACAGGTTTCACCAAGAGTTTCACCGTGTAACATGGTCGTTTTCAGGAAACTTTTTCGGATTTGCGTTGCGAGACAGTTTCATGAAAAGTAGAACGAATGTTTTCGTGAAATAGTGCGAGACAGTTTCACCGTGTGACACGTTTGCTGAAACTCGTTGTGAAATTCTGTTCACCAGCCTCCCTCGATATAATTATTTCTAGTGCCATGCGCTTTATCGAAACCGGTCAGGCCACAGGCAGCCCAAGCTGTGATCTTGTGAATAATTGTAGAGAATGTATGTAGAATTACAAAATAACGTACAATGGCACTTACGTTGTCAATAAAGGACTGAAAATTCACCACAGTGTTGATAATTTACTGTTCTATTGCCCTGATGTGTTAGTTAGTTGGCCTTCTCTTCCTTTACAGAGTAAGGGAGAGAAAAAATAAAAACGGCCTATAAAACGCCAAATTAATTCTACATACATTCTCTACAATTATTCACAAGATCACAGCATGGGCTGCTTGTGGTCAGGCGCGCGAAAATTTAAAACATGGCGCGGACGATGGAAGAAAACGTGCTCTTGCCGTTTTAATGATAGTAGAGGCCAAATATTTATATTAATATTTCTCTATACAGAGCCCTTCTGAAAATCAGCTCTGCTGACGTAGGCCGTCTGTCAAAAGATTTTATAAATAAAAATAAATAAATAAAATAAAATAAGGAGGATGACGAAACCGAACCAGTTGTACAACAGAGAAAGCGTATTAACTGGGTACGATCGTGGATATATAGTTAGGAGAGCGACGAGGGGAGCTTATCATCAACTGATAAAAGAGTTAGAGCTCGAAGATGAAGTAGCCTACAGAGATTTATTTCGTATGAATGGACAGAAATTCAGGTTTATTGTGGACAATGTAGGAGAATCTCTTTTTTTTTCTTTTTCACCTATTTCTCTCTCGAGCTCTCTTGATCCAGCTTCGGAAAGCTCGTCTTCTTCGCTGTCGATATCGCTACTCTCTTCCATGTCGTCCGCCATTTTGAATTTGACTACAGACCGCTGAGCGCCCTGAGTTAATTTATGGACTTTCCAACACTGCCGGGTTTCATATCGTGAGAGACTGGGTACGAATCCCTAAATATTGTGATAATGAACACAAGACCCACATAGCCAGAAAGAGCACATCGAGTTAAGCAAAAACCAAAAGTTTGGTGTTAATCGGGTCATTATTGAACGACTTACGGCCATTCAAAAATGATAGAATTTACAAAGAAATGTATGGAGCAGCGGACAGTTGTCCGGCAATCCGGAAACTTTTTTGCTTCGAGTTTCACGAATAAAAAGTAGATTTAAGGATTTAAAACGCCTGCAATTACGAAAGGAAATCGCTCTCGCCAACGCAGAGGAAAGAACGATCAAAGAATTCATTGACGAAGAAATTAAGCAATGTAAAACCGACAATGAAGATGTCAATAAGGTCAAACAGGAAATGACAGTAGATAAAGACGTCATTAAAAACATTGACCCGCTCATGCCGCCTTTCGTTCCTGTTGTTACCAAGGTTACCAAGAACGAACGGCAATATCGCAAAGCCAACCTTCAGAAGTGAACCTCGCCCTAAAGGAAATCGTTAACTTACAAGCGAAGCAAACCGAGTTAAGTTCTTTAATTATTAATCAACAAAGAGCAATACACCTTCCGGTTAAAGAACCGCCGGTTTTCTCTGGAGATCCATTTGATTTCCCAGCCTTTGTTACCGCTTTCGACTCTATTATCTCGGCCAATGTATCCTCCGATAAAGACCGCCTCTATTTCCTCGAAAAGTACACTAAAGGTAAAGCGAATGAAGTGGTGAAAGGATTTTTGGCCATGAGCTCCGACAGTGCGTACCAAGAGGCTCGTAAGTTGTTTGATCATCGCTTTGGCAACACGTCGCTGAATCGTACAAGGCTAGTCTTAGGAAATGGCCGCAAATAAGTGACGGAGATGGTGACGGTCTGCAGCAGTTTTCTGATTTTCTCGTACGTTGTAAGGAAGCAATGAAGACCATGCAGTCCATGGATGATCTCGACACCGCCCAGACTATCCTCCAGGCCAGCGCCAAGCTTCCATCGTATGCAGGGGTAAAGTGGTGCCGACACGCCCACGAAGCCCAAACTAAGAAGAACCGAACTGTTACATTTAGAGACTTCGCTAAATTCGTTCAAGAGGAATCCGAGCTCGCCAACGATCCGATCTATTCGCCTGATGCCCTGAAAAGGGAAAGGAGAAAGACGATAGGAAATCCAGCTCGATCACGCTACAACAGATCAAGTCCACAAGCGAATAACAAACCTGTTGGATTTAATTCTAATTCATTCGCGACGTCGGCAGCACGTCCATATAAGCCTAGTCCACGCACCAAGCCAGTCCACAGCAGCACCGAGTCTGTCTTGTCCTCAATGTGATGGTCAACACGCCCTAACGAAATGCAATAGATTTCTCAAGAGCTCAGTTGACGAACGCAGTGAGACTATTCGCGCTAAAGGCCTTTGCTTTGGATGCTTTAAGAGAGGCCACTATCGTCTAAATGTCCTTCAAGACCAAGTTGTGAAGAATGTGGAAAGCGTCATTACACCCTACTGCATGGTTCCAAACCGAAGACAAGAGCCAGCAACGAACAGCCTAGCCCCAACTCGCAGCCTCCCGGCAGGGCTGAGAACAATGTTGCAGCCACACCAGTTGCTGAATCTGCGAATTCGAACGCCAACAGCGTAACTCACAATACAGTTGGAGACCATGCTAGTATTACCACCTCGCGCATAGTCCCTGTGGTTTTGTTTCACAAAGACAACCCAGAGACAGAAACTAGAGTATATGCACTTCTCGATGATGCTAGTGACACCACGTTCATTACGACCAAAGTCCAGCGTGAACTCGGTGTACAAGGACTCAAAACCATGCTTAGTCTAAGCACAATGCTTGGGCGCCAAGAGATTTCTGTGCAAAAGATAGAAGGCTTAGTAGTACAGCGATCTGACAAGCAAGTACAAGTGGAGCTGCCTAGAGCGTACACCAGAGAAGGTATTCCATCTAGAAGAGATCAGATACCGACGCCAGAAGTGGCGGATAAGTGGCCTCACCTGCAAACAATCCGTGACGAGTTGCATCCTTACCAACACGACTTAGAAATTGGATTGCTGATTGGTTGCAATTGTCCCGAAGCAATCAAGCCCAAAGAAGTTATTTTGGGAAAGAGTGGGGATCCATACGCAGTAAGAACCACCCTAGGATGGTGCATAGTTGGCCCGGTCGGTGCGTCGGACACCCCACTGGAAGACCACGCCCTAAACGCCTCAACTTGTAATAGCATCGCAACGTGCGAAATCGTGTCGAAAACTCGTAATGGTCATAGTTTCGTCTTAAGTAGCCCTACTAAAGAAATAATACATCCGTCAGCAGTCAGACAGATGTTCGAAATAGATTTCGCCGAACACAAAGGTGCGTCAACCTATGGTTTGTCAAAGGAAGATCGACGATTTCTAGAAATAGCTGAGCAGGGAATTCACCAATGTGAAGATGGCCACTACGAGCTCCCGCTCCCCTTGAAGGATAAGCGCGTCAAGCTTCCCAACAATCGAGAAGCAGCGCTTCGCCGTCTGAATCAGCTAAAAAGAAAGTTATTAGCTGCAAATGGTGCAAAGTATCGAGAAGATTACATAGCATTTATGAACAAAGTCATCGAGAGTGGATACGCGGAAAGAGTTCCAACGAGCAAGGAGGCAGAAAGCAAGGTTACAGAAATTGTGACAGAGACAAAGGATAACGTCTGGTACATTCCGCACCACGGTGTCTACCATCCGAAGAAGCCGAACAAAATTCGTGTTGTCTTTGATTGTGCCGCCGAATATCAGAACGAATCCTTAAACAAGCACTTGCTGCAAGGCCCCGACCTGACAAACAATTTGACAGGTGTGTTATACAGATTTCGGCAGGAATCGTTCGCCTTTACTTGCGACATAGAAGCTATGTTTCACCAGGTGAAAGTCATTCAAGAACACAGAGACTTGTTGCGCTTCCTCTGGTGGGAGAACGGTGATACTACTAAAGAGCCACAAGAGTATAGAATGACAGTACACCTGTTCGGAGCCACTTCATCGCCAGGTTGTGCAAACTTTGCCTTGAAATCCACTGCAAAGGATCATGAGGATGAGTACGGTGGTGCCGCAGCAGATTTCTTGCGTAATGACTTCTATGTCGACGATGGTTTAAAGTTGGTGCCCTCAGTCGAAGAGGCAATTAAGCTTATCAAAGATATAAAGGGGATGTGTGCCAAAGGAGGCTTCAATCTCCACAAATTCGTTTCCAATAGTAAAGAGGTAATCAAGCATATTCCAGAGTCTGACCGAGCAGATGGTGTCAAAGAACTAGATTTAGACCTCGATTCGCTCCCCCTTGAACGCACACTCGGAGTCCAATGGTGTATCGAGTCCGACTGCTTCCAGTTTATTATTACGCTACAGGACAAGCCGTGCACTAGACGAGGGATCCTCTCCACAGTTAGTTCGATATTCGACCCCATTGGTTTCGTCGCTCCACTCTTGTTAGAGGGAAAGTCCATCTTGCAGGAGTTGTGCCGTTACAGCTTGGGCTGGGATGAACCGATACCTGATGATATAAAGGCAAGATGGGAGAAATGGCGAACAGAGTTGATCAATCTACAGCGCATCTCAATCCCCAGATGTTACAAGCCACAAGACTTTGGCCAGGTGGTAACCGCAGAACTCCACCATTTCTCTGATGCAAACGTCAAGGGTTATGGCCAGTGTAGTTATTTGCGGCTGATAGACGAGAACCAGAGAATCCACTGCGCCTTCGTTATGGGTAAGTCCAGAGTCGCCCCGCTGAAACCAGTAACCATACCAAGGCTGGAGCTTACCGCCGCTGTGTGCTCACTAAGGATTAGCCAGCAGGTGCGTCGTGAGCTGACGTATCATATCGATCATGAATACTTCTGGACAGATAGCAAGGTGGTACTTGGTTATGTAAGCAATGAAAGCAGACGATTCCATGTATTTGTTGCTCACAGAGTGCAGGAGATTCAAGAAAACACTGCCGCCAGTCAATGGCAATATATCGAATCAAAACGAAATCCAGCGGACGAAGCTTCGCGTGGTATGAAGGCACAAGATCTCCCAGATTCGAGATGGATCACCGGACCAGCATTCCTCTGGGAGAAGGAAGAACAATGGCCAAACTCTGAACAGGACACTGGTCAACCCAACTACGAGCTTGCACAGGACGATCCGGAAATAAAGAAAACGGTTGTCATGGCAACCACAGCGACAAAGCCACAAGTACAGTCAAATACGCAGGCAACCCTTGCAGAAAGAGTACGATACTTCTCTGACTGGTATCGTGCTAAACGAGCCGTGGCTTTGTGTCTACTTTACGTCAAGCGCCTCAGAGATCGTGTACGTGGAAAGCAGCATAGCAATGAAGGAACAAGTGAGTTGAAGGTCAGCGACTTAGAAGCGGCAGAGCATGCAATTATTCGCTCAGTTCAGAACGACGCATTCAAAGAAGAGCTAGCCACATTGCAGAAAATCAAGCAGCAATACGCCGACCACAACAACAGAGATTTCGCCCTTCAAAGAAACGCTTCCATGAAGTCACAAAGTTCACTCTACAAACTCGATCCATTTGTAGATGCCAATGACGTTCTGCGAGTCGGTGGACGTCTAAGGCGTGCAAACCTGTCTGATGATATCAAGTTTCCCATCATACTACCGAGAGGAACCCATGTCACAACGCTGATCATCAGACATTTCCACGCATGGGTGAGTCATCAAGGTAAAGGAATGACGCTAAATGAGATACGATCAAATGGTTTCTGGGTGATTGGTGGTTCGTCAGCAGTCGCAAACGTGATATCCTCCTGTGTCAAGTGTCAGAAACTGCGAGGAGCTGTGCAAGAACAACGAATGTCTGATCTACCTGAGGATCGCTTGCAAGCCACTCCACCCTTTACCTACTGTGGTGTGGATTATTTCGGTCCCTTTCTCGTACGAGAGGGACGCAAAGACCTCAAGCGCTATGGGGTGCTCTTCACCTGCATGGCTTCGAGAGCAATTCACCTCGAAACCGCCAATTCTCTGGAGACTGATGCATTTATCAATGCCCTACGGCGGTTCATCAGTCGACGAGGTCCAATCCGCCAGCTAAGAAGCGACCAAGGCACCAACTTCGTGGGAGCGCGTCGTGAACTCGCCCAAGCCTTGGCCGAAATGGACCAGGACAAAATCAAGAACAAACTACTAGAAGACAGCTGCGACTGGTTTACATTTAAGATGAACGTACCAGCAGCAAGTCACATGGGAGGAGTGTGGGAACGCCAGATCATCTCTACTACAATCAAACGGAGCTCAGTTAGACGATGAGTCCCTCAGGACTCTGATGTGTGAAGTAGAAGCGATAGTCAACAGTCGTCCCCTCACAATTAACCAGCTAACAGATCCGGATTCGCCAAGTCCTTTGACGCCCAACCACCTACTAACGATGAAAACCAAGGTTGTACTGTCGCCACCGGGTGTCTTCCAGTCAGCTGACCTCTACTGTAGAAAACGTTGGAGACGAGTGCAGCATCTCGCAAACGAGTTCTGGACCCGCTGGAGGAAGGAATTTCTTCTGAATCTGCAACATCGTCAGAAGTGGACACGCCCTCGACGAAATCTGCAAGTCGACGATGTCGTGATTGTGAAAGAAGAAAACCTTCCTCGAAGCGCATGGCAACTAGCACGTGTGTCAGCAGTCTACCCAAGCTCAGATGGATGTGTGCGCAAGGTCCAAGTGGCTTTTGCGGATAGCTGCTTGGACAAGAGAGGTAAGAGAACCGGTCCACTACGGTGTCTGGATCGGCCTGTACAAAAGTTAGTGCTGTTGATGTATAGTGGTGAGCAAGACCAGGGTAAGTCCCAGCCGAAGAGCCTCACAAGGAACTGAACTCTGAAAGTAAGCTTAAGAATGAACAATTTGAACATTGCTTTGAACATTTTGATTTATTTGAAATATAAATATTTCAGGGGAGCCATGTAAAGGACACTACGCCTATTTCCCCTAGAACTGATTAGATACTGATTAGATAGTTGTTTTAGTTAGTTTAATTTAGTTGTGGTTCCACACAGTTTCCGTTAACGTCACAATATCCTGATGATCTAATGTGCGGTACTCACGTCCCAAACTCGGATATTGGGTAGCAAATACCACTCCTAGTTTAGTAGTACTTCGAGATTCATTGGGAACGGTTGTGTAAAGTTTTGGTCGTCAACGTTTGTGTGCAACTGTTATACTTCGGTAACCTTTGGCAGCATTGTGGGACCGATATGTGAGTATAATTTTCTCTATTTAGTAGTTGTACGTTTTTAGTAATGCACAAGACTTAAAGACCGCATTTAATAGTTCTTGTAGTTCGTGGCTTTAGTTTGTTTCAAAGTCTTTATAGAATACGCTAGAATCGCCATTATTGATTGTTGTATTAGTATTCAGCTTTATTTGTATAATTGTTTATAATCGCATTTAGCTATTTTAGAACGTTATTCTATGCCTATTTTACGAATTGTACTTGATTCATTTTAATGGAATGATTGGAATGTCAAATATTGTAGTTAACCTTAGCTTAGTTCTTGTTATACTATTACTATTGCAGTTTACGATTGAATGCTATCCTGATTGATTGATATCCAGATTGATAAAGGATTAAAATAAGCTTGATACGCTACTCAAGACTCACGAATCACATCTTCGCTTCGCCTCGGTCATTAGTGAGAATTGTCTGGCCCCTATCAACTTGTCGTCGCTCCTCAATCCGTAAAATAGCCCCTAATTGAACACTCAACTGCCTGCTACGATCTACCTCGCCTTTCGAGTATCGCTGCAGTCAGCTACACTTGGTGAAACCTGTCTCGCACTGTTTCACGAAACAGTTTCACGAAAAAGTTTCACCGTGTAACAAGGCCTTTAAACCAGATATTGCACCGTGTAACACACCTCGTGAAACTTGTCTCAGCAAACACTGATGTTACACGGTGAAACTGTCTCGCACCGTTTCACGAAAAAGTTTCACGAAAAAGTTTCACCGTGTAACAAGGCCTTTTAAGGCCTTTTAATTAAAATTCTCCAGAGAACACCAGGTTTACATCACAATTTACATACGAAGCTAAAGAGGTCTATTATGCGGCTAGGGAAACAGAGTATCTCAGGTGGAATCACAGGTAGCCCAAGCTGTGGACTTTTCAAAGGTATTTTTAAAAACTCTCTCAAAATCGATCGGAATGGCTCCAAACCTCACACAATTCCAAAGAACGACACAATAAACAAGTAGGACTACTGTTATGAAGGAAATAACCACTGTTTTTCTGTTAAATATTATTTGTATTTTCATTCTAAAAGCTTTCTTGAACAGAGAGACTGTGCTCTCAATGAAAGCCAGGATGTTATATGTTCTTAGTGACTCGCTACGGAGATAACTACTTTTCCATTAAGCATTCGGTTGTCTCTTGGATTAGATTTCATTACCGACCTTGACACTCGGTATTTCTTTGAAGGAAGACTGAAACTATATTCCATGTCAAAATTGTAGTCAGTGAGACTGGGTTTTTGGACCGGTATCTACAAATACAGGAAAGCACTTTTTCACATTAATCAAAATGTTCTTAGGATTAGAATTACGGTAGTGACTGTCAGAACACATCAAGTATTATAAGATTATTTTATGCTAGTGCCCAAACTTCCAGTCACACCGAATATCGCTATATGTTCTTGTCCATCGTTTTTAGCAGTAGTATTTAGACACAACTAAATAACTTATAATTATTGATATCTAACAGTATAACTTTAGCACAGTATCTTGAACTCTAGCTATACTATATATCTAGTTTGCTTCGTGAATCAATTACATGTTTCACTGTTGTAATCTATACTGACCAGCTTCCGATATGATAATAGCAAACACGTACGAAACAGACATGGATACTTGAAAACAATCATTATAAATACCAACGGTTATAGCTTGTAAAGTTAGTATGAGTTAGAAGCAGAAGCAGTAACAACGAATAAAAGAACCCGTCCGGTACCAAGCTCTAGTACGAGAAGTCCCTTCCTAACATTGGTAGAGAACCCGAGGTTTCACTGAACCGCATCGGTGGAAGCTCCTTCCAAACACTGGCGACGGAATTCGGGGTTCCACTGTACCATCAGTGGAAGAGCCCTGAATCTCCAACGAAATATTTCTCAACATGAGAACCTAGACCCTACAATGGTGACAGAACCGATCTTCAAAAGGTATCTTACAAATCTATGCCATTGTGTTGTTGTAGGCAGCGACTAGTACACAGCCTATTTTCTGATATTTTGTTTTAATATAAAAGTTGCTATTATAAGTTTAAATTGTTAGAACTTAGTAACTATCTCTATTTACGGATACAAATAATACGGTGTTCTATTCAGCTTTGCAAAATTTTCATATTCGTTGACATCTGAGTGACAATATCTGTAGTTTTTTTCTCTAAAGATCCATTTTCACACTGTCTCGGCCACGAACACGGAGTAGCTTTTTATCCGCGGACAAAGAACCTCACATTTGTAAGCCGTGTAAAACAAAGAAATGCGAAATGAGTACCCCACCAGATACAGTTAGTCAGGCGGATTTCCAACAATTGACCGACAAACTCACGCACTTACTCACAGTATCAATTGACGGTATACGGTCATCGCTAGCCACCACACAAGACCAAAACGCACATGAGATAAATGCTCTATACGATGCATTGAATGGGGGTTCCCGCTCAAAAGGCCCTCCCGGAGCTACTAAGGCTCCCACTTTTAAAGGTGATGGGGACGACGCCCTAATTTTTCTTGACCAATATGCGCACTATGCCAAATTTTATAAGTGGACCGATGAGGAATCATTCGATGCTTTTCCGCTATCATTGACGGATGGCGCTTTAATCTGGTATTCCACCATAGATAAGACACAATTTACTAACCTAGAGGACCTGATTAAAACTTTTCGAGAAAGATTTTTGTCCACAACCGACAACTGGCTTCTACGCAATGAATTAGCAAAGCGTAAACAAGGAGCAAACGAATCACTGTCTGATTTCGCATTTGATATTAGGAAACGGTGTCAAAGGTTACTTATACCACCAGTGGAGCAATTACATTATTTTGTTCAAGGCTTAAAAGAAGAGTTACGTAATTACGTCGTCTTGCAACAACCACAAAACCTAGAGGAAGCTGAAAATTTCGCCAAAATCAAAAATTCAGTCGGTGAAACGACCACACAATCTCTGACCGTACAGGATGTGATCGCATTACAACGCGACTTGATAGAGAAGTTACAAAATCAGAATTTACTTGCCAAACCAAAGGTAGCCGCATTTGATATTTCTTACGAGCAAACCTCTCAACGTGAACAACGACCACAAAACCATGATCCGAGGCGTATCATCCGAGAAGAGTTAAGGTCAATGGAACCTAATTCTTATAATTCACGCCCATACCAAAATTACAATTCACGCCAATATGATAATGATTATCACCAATATAATAGCTATAGCTCTCGCCCTATGTATCGAGACGACTTCGGGAGAAACAGTACCTCCAGAAACATAGTCTGCTTTAACTGCCAACGCGAAGGACATCACTATAAAACTTGTCGTGCAGCACCAAGGCAGTTAGACGATTACACATACCCAAATCACACCCAATCAAACCGCAATAATCAGTCACATTTTCAGCCAAATTAGTTCGGCCTTCTCGAAAGAGGCAATACGATGAGGCCCCTACCAGTAATAACATTTTGCCTAACAATCGAAACTATGACAGTAAAAACATTTCCCAAATTGAGTTAGTAAACCACGCGAGCACACACATCCAAAATTCTAGTCAACCTGATGTCAATGTGTCAACAATAAGTACTTCTAGCGATGAATTCAATAAAGCACCAGAAGTACACCCCTGTGTTGATCACAAACATTTTATTCCCTCTTACGATTGTGTATTCCAGAACAAAAATCATACTATTATACCTGCCATAGACGACAATCTTGAAGATAGCATTCCACATGATCCTAGTAACCACATGTCGCTCGCAATAGATACACCAGAACAAATACATGAAAACGCCCACACGTCAGTCAGCCACTCTGACACCACACTTAGCGAGGAAACGATTTTTAATATCGATAAGCAGATATTTCCGTTCCCGAACGAAGAACGCATTAATGATAATTTATCGCATTATGTGCCGCTGACGCTAAGTGACAGTACTCAAAGACACTTAACTGATAATAGCCTTAAGCTGCCTTCCGATAATATATATCCGGAGATTACAGTTCAAACATATCCTGACAGTGCCATTAGTGATAACGAGATAACTAATCTCGACCAACACACGTTCTTATCGGAAAATCCCTTTAATGACGATAATACCATCCGATCAATAACGATAAGACCTTAGAGAGTGATTACAAAACCAATACTTGTAATTCAATGATAACTACTGATACTCAAAGTCAAGCAAATATATTAAATATACCGGATAGCATTCCTCATGTTAAAGTTCAAGTTAATGACCCAATCATGGCTACAATAAGCCGAAGATTTCAAAATCGCTTACCACAGGTAAACATAAGAGAATATGATTTGTTATCATATATCTGTGCTTTCGTGCACCTGTTTCATATATTCTACTCGCTTCCGTCCAAATTTTTTAAGGATGTACGTTCAATCGTCAATCACTTAACAAAGGCGGTAAAGCAATGTAGTCCACTTGCCCAAGATAAACAATTTCCAAAAGATAAACAATGTCAATCAAATTTAAAAGCCAACAAAGATAAAAATCAGAGAATTTCCAATATTTATAAAGTACAATTATTGCCAAAAGACAAAATAGTCAAGGCCGAAGAAAATATTATAATGCACAAGGTTGCGATCTTTCCCTCTCTGATAAAAATATAAATGGTGATAACAAGGCAATTGATATTCAAGATACACATTTTAATGGAAATGACAATTCATATAAGGCGATTAAAACAAAACAACAAACAACCATTCAAGATGGTCAAATGAACTTAATACATTTTTCGAATTTAACATCGAACCTCTCTATCCAAGACAAGATAACTAGGAAGTCCTTAGTACATAGTATTCCTAAGTTATATCATTCTATGAACTGCAAATCTCCACATTCCGAGTTTGCAACAAGTATGTACCAAATGTTCCCTTTTGACCCAGGGGGAATATTAAATGTTCTTTAGCAGTCCGATCAGACAGAAATCCCCAATCTGCTGAGTCCAAACTAACGAGAAAATTAATTCAGTTTTATTACTGAATCGTTACCAAGACAACAATAGCGCACGTGATATGTAATACGATAATACATTGTGGCACTCAATTAATATGACTGATGACATATTGTAACATACGCACACAAACAAAGACATATTACGCACATTTAGATTTACTTGGTCAATTGAATTCTACTCAGAAACGAATTAAAATTAAAATTGATCTCGTTTAGTGAAATAAAGGACATTGTCACCCAGCTAGTCATTGAATACGAACTTAATAAGCTTGATATTTATCTTCACAATGTTTAAAAAGAAAGCTTTGTGTACCATTGAATCATTGTATCCAGACCAAAATAAAAAATAACAACAACAACAAAAAAATATCTCTTTGGCTTTCTCAGTGTCTATTGGCGGAAAGTCAATCTAAAAAAAAAAAAAATCAAGTTGATACAGTTAATAGTGTATACAGGACCTATTAGATATTAGTCTCTAGCCTAGATTATATTTACCAGGCTGTGTACTAACCGTTTGCCTCAATCAGCAATATGAAGCATTTATTTGTCCTGGTACTCTACTAAAGAAATCTCAGAATGCTGAAACTAAAGTCAACTGGAACGAAGTCACATCCGGCAACTGAAGTTCCATATGCATGATTGAATGGACCGATCTATCAATCGGAAGAACAATATACTACACTACTACTACACAAGGAACCTATCTCTTAGTTGTGGTAAACCTCAGGAAACACCATTGATCTACACATAGTTAATAACTATGAACTATGAACTAGTCTACCAACATAATACTCAAGACCGAAATCGATGCAAGTGCAACGGTTTTAAAGATGTCAAATGCACTCTTTCAAACTGATATAAAAGACAGTATTATTAACAGCGACAGTATACTCTCATAACCTTGAGTATGTTGTTAATATATTACAAGATTCATAAAAATAACTGAACGAATTGAACAAATGAACAAGTTATATGGTAAAATACCAGAAGAAAATCACGGATGAAGTACGAAAATAGGCGAGAGCATGCTAAATATAAGTGGAATTCCGAAATAATTTGACATAGGATAATAAATACTACACAATAACACTACTTATTCTCCTGCTAGCAAACGTAACCTACTGTGAAAAGAAATACGATGACAGATGAAACCCATATATTCCTTATTCAAAGTAATTTGAGGTGGGCATTTCAGATGCCCACCTATGTCCGTATCCAAGGCGTGCGGCTCGTCATTGATTGATGAATAATTGCCAGATTGCTTTTTCAGATGGCAGTGGTCATTTTTATGTCAAAAGATTCTAGTATCCTGATCTCGAAAACCAGCACTCGTGCATATGGCGTATTGCACCGCATCACGGTGCAATTGCCAAGGTAACAACAAGGGTTATATTAAACCAGTTAGCCGCTGTGACTGTAGCCTGCGCGAATTAAGGAGACCCCCGTGGCGAGCGCCAAAAACTAAGCGGATGACTAAGCGGGCTGTATTCGCAGACTATCGCAAGCTATATGACTGAGACGATATTATGCAGAATTTCAATCGATCAATGATGATTGGCTAAAGTCTGATTGATCGGCACGGCATGTCAGGTTTAGGTACCCTAATTAATTACTTCATTGGCACACCTTTAGTTCGCAACGCCATCAACCACCGACACAAGAAAGCCATCGATACCTTCTGAACCAAACATGAAGACTTCAGCAATGTTTCTCTTCGGTCTTTTGGCCTTCATTCCCTCCGGTAAGCAGTCGACTATACTGAGATTGTTAGAGGTCTTTATAGAGTGGGCCACTAGAGCTTCCATCGTCGGATCACGAATCAAAACTTAGCTTTCGCATCATTTTGAAAAGAAAACTTCAACTTTTGCCGAAACTGACAAAAAGTGAAATAAGACAATTCTTCGCTCGCCGTTAATTAAGCGGCGATATCTAGAAGTGTTGCGTTGTACGACAGTGGCATTTAGCATTGGGAACAGAACTCAATATTTGCTCATACATTGCACATCATATGGCAGGTCTGTTTTTTGATAGCCCATTGCGAGTAACGGTATTCAATTTTCAGCCTGATAGACCCATTAAAACTTTCGAATTCCTATAGGCGATATCGGTGTACTGTCGATGTCAATTTTAGAGTCGTATTGAAGAACTAGCGAGCCGAATCTAATTCAGGATTAGCTAGTGTAAACAACAGTCCGATGAACAAAACGATATGAGTTATATGAACGCGCGCCAAAAACTGAGCTGGAGAATATACGTTCTGTGCAACTCTAAAACAGCTCAGTTTTAGCAAAGAGTTCAAGTGATACGGTATTTTTGATGGCTTTTCAAATTCAAACTGTCTAAAAAGCTAGATCACTTTTGAAGCCGGCAGTTGCGATGCCAAATAATAACTATCATGTTGTTGATGTGATGTGTAAACGCTGTACATAGTGTACCTAGAGCAAAGGTGTTTATGTATTGCAAATTTCGCAGAATACCGATTTAAGACATTTAATTTCGCTTCGCAAACAACCGTCAGTTCTATAAGCAGCGGGTGTTTTTTTCCGGCCTGCTGGCAGAGTCTCATTTTCTCCCTAGGAACTGAGAAGAGAAAGAAAAGAAGACTCGATCTGTCGTCTTTTTTACCTCTTCTCTTCCTCGGGAGAAAAGGAGACTCTTCCAGCAGGGAATCGAAGTGAAGCGGTGGGTTTTCATCTCGTGAGATTTAAGTCTGATATGCAAATAATGTTTATCAATATTCTCGCGGGTCAATCATCGACTGATCACTAAAGCACTAGGTGACAGTCTCAAATTGAAGTAAAAATGAAAATATTCGGGGAAAAAAAATTAAATGAGAAAATTTAGTACTTAACTTATAACCATCTCACTGGTTAGATAGTGTATAACAATTCAAATGAAAACAAAAGAACACAATGGATTTTATAGAGTGTACTAAGTATTAAACAAGACGCTCTACTAGCGTGAACTTGGGCTTCTTAATAAAGCTGTTTTGATAGATTTTAAATGTGAAACCTAATAGCTTGTATCATCATACAGAAGTAGTTTTAGCCTACATGTATTACTTGCAGAATTTAAGTCACTCGTTGCGTGACTCAGTAGAGCATGCATACGTAATTAGATTCAACACTCACACTCCTAGCTGACAGCTGCATGGCGAAGCACATTTCGATTTTTAAATTTTCACAAACTCAATAAAATTACGATCGAGTTCTTACTAAGCCACAGACATCTGTTAGAAATACACTTTCAGACAGAATTGCAAGGCCAAAAAGTATTCTCTAGGATATTTGCATCCTTACTAAGCAGTATTAATGAACGACTCGACTGGCTCGAGCAAGGGAGCACGGCAAAATCCTTTTTGAATGCTGCTGGTGATTTGATTTATCGTTACGTACGTATGCCATCTTGAATTTCGTTGATAAGCTGCTGACCACAACTTCTGTATACTCAAAAATTGGAACGATACAGACAAGATTAGCATGCGCATGCGCTATGGTGACCATGCAGATTTGGCGTAGAAACACGACGACGACCAATCTCGTCCCCAGAGCCTGCGTTACTTTCGGCCAGCGACGAGAACGTAGGCTCTGGCATAATCCATTTTTTGGGAACAGGATTTCTTGTTCTTCCGGTTTTAGAGCGCATGCGCAAGTTAGCTGGGCAGTTTGTTGTCGATTCAAATTGTCGACTCAGTTTCAGTGGAATCCTTCGAAAGGTTTCATTAGGGAATAGAGTACGCTTTAAAAGCACTTGGTAAAGAACTATAACAGTGAAAGAAGCGCAGTATCTGAAGTCTTTATTAAAAGCAGTGGTTTTACAGCAGAAGGATACGCGAACAGTTCTTCCTACGGGTTTATATTTACTCGTGTCTACTTTACATATCAGTTAATTATTTGAATCTATCATCTTCATCTTCTCTAGTTATTGTTGTCTCTCCTTCAAATGTATTTCTTTTGAATCTTTCGCCCTCGTAAGCACCTCGATTGGCACCGCCTTTCAGTTGCTAGCCTAAAGAATATTAGATTTACGATCGACATATGTTCTTTGAATAACCATCACTCTTAAGTAATGCCATACAAGTTCGTATTGATGCAGTCGAGAAACAGCTATTTTCAATAGACTGTACAACGTATAGCTGCAGAACCATTTCTGAAGTTCTTGTAAATAGAAAAGGCACTGTTGGAAGGCCAAAACTTATAACTAATCTAACTCAAATTGAGTACCTTCGAACATGGCGATTTATATGGACAAGAATTGCATACACCTTATACGTATCACGAACTACGCTTTGGCGTAGGCTAAAGGTCGTATTTATGTTACATCAAGGTAGAAAACGCATCAAGGTTGTATTATGTTACATCAAGGTAGAAAACGCATCAAGGTCGTATTTATGTTACATCAAGGTAGAAAACGCATCAAGGTTGTATTATGTTACATCAAGGTAGAAAACGCATCAAGGTCGTATTATGTTACATCAAGGTACACAACGCATCAAGGTCGTACTATGTTACATCAAGGTAGAAAACGCATCAAGGTTGTATTATGTTACATCAAGGTAGAAAACGCATCAAGGTTGTATTATGTTACATCAAGGTAGAAAACGCATCAAGGTCGTATTTATGTTACATCAAGGTAGAAAACGCATCAAGGTCGTATTTATGTTACATCAAGGTAGAAAACGCATCAAGGTTGTATTATGTTACATCAAGGTAGAAAACGCATCAAGGTCGTATTTATGTTACATCAAGGTAGAAAACGCATCAAGGTAGAAAACGCATTAAGGTTGTATTATGTTACATCAAGGTAGAAAACGCATCAAGGTCGTATTTATGTTACATCAAGGTAGAAAACGCATCAAGGTTGTATTATGTTACATCAAGGTAGAAAACGCACCAAGGTCGTATTTATGTTACATCAAGGTAGAAAACGCATCAAGGTAGAAAACGCATTAAGGTTGTATTATGTTACATCAAGGTAGAAAACGCATCAAGGTCGTATTTATGTTACATCAAGGTAGAAAACGCATCAAGGTAGAAAACGCATCAAGGTCGTATTTATGTTACATCAAGGTAGAAAACGCATCAAGGTCGTATTTATGTTACATCAAGGTAGAAAACGCATCAAGGTTGTATTATGTTACATCAAGGTAGAAAACGCATCAAGGTCGTATTTATGTTACATCAAGGTAGAAAACGCATCAAGGTAGAAAACGCATTAAGGTAGTATTTATCAATGAATGTATCACGGTAGTATACCACTTTATCAAGGTAGAGTGAATGCATCACGGTAGTATAAAACTTTATCAAGGTAGAGTGAATGTATCACGGTAGTATAAAACTTTATCAAGGTATAGTGAATGTATCACGGTAGTATAAAACTTTATCAAGGTAGAGTGAATGTATCACGGTAGTGTAAAACTTTATCAAGGTAGTGAATCTATCACGGTAGTATAAAGCTTTATCAAGGTAGAGTGAATGTATCACGGTAGAATAAAACTTTATCAAGGTAGTGGAATGTATCACGGTAGTATAAAACTTTATCAATGTAGAGTGAATGTATCACGGTAGTATAAAACTTTATCAAGGTGGAGTGAATGTATCACGGTAGTATAAAACTTTATCAAGGTGGAGTGAATGTATCACGGTAGTATAAAGCTTTATCAAGGTAGAGTGAATGTATCACGGTAGAATAAAACTTTATCAAGGTAGTGGAATGTATCACGGTAGTATAAAACTTTATCAATGTAGAGTGAATGTATCACGGTAGTATAAAACTTTATCAAGGTGGAGTGAATGTATCACGGTAGTATAAAACTTTATCAAGGTAGAGTGATGTATCACGGTAGTAGAAAACTTTATCAAGGTAGAGTGAATCAGTATCACGGTAGTATAATCTACCCCTACCCCCAGGTGATTTTTTTTTATCACGGTAGTATAAAGTTTATCAAGGTAGAGTGAGTGTATTACGGTAGTACTGTTAAACTTTATCAAGGTATAGTGAATTTATCACGGTAGTATAAATTTTAAGCCGGGCAGAAAGCATTTTAGTCAAGGTGTGACAGTAGCATTACGGTATTCTAACCACATCACGGTAGACAAATCCATAATCAAGCGAAACATTAATTCTGAAACAAACGGCGCGCCATACCCTATACCTTATCTGCAGTTATAGTTATCGCACTTGAACTACACTTCGGGGACCGTGACTTTGACTGGATGAAAAAAATGACCACAGTAGTTTCATCGACACACAGGCAACAGTGTACATCATATACAAGATACTGTTAATTAGTGCCGCCAGTGTTCTCATAATGTCATAGTACATTTCCTGCAAAACTAAAAGCTTCACCGTCGACATCTTGCGTTTCTTCTGGCGCAGCGTGCTCGGTTGAAATTTGAGCCGTCCATAATTAATGAATTTGACCGCGGAAAACTGGGAGTTTTGACAGCGCGGAGCATGAAATATGTTCAATCAGTTCGATTGTGTTCGATTAAAGAAGCATTCGATGATCGAACGTTCGATTGTGTTCGATTGGCAAAATTTTTGGGCGAATTCGATTATGTTCGATTTCCGAACCCAATCCAAACCAATCGTTCGATTGAATTCGATTGGATTCGATTACCGAACGTTCGATTGACTACGCCGGGTATAAAACAACCGAAACAGCCCGATGAACAAAACGATATTAGGTTATGAACGCGCGTACTGAGCGCCAAAAACTCAGTGAGCTGGAGAATACAGTATACGTTCTGTGCAACTCTTAAACAGCTCAGTTTTAGCAAAGAGTTCAAGTGATACGGTATTTTTGATGGCTTTTCAAATTCAAACTGTCTAAAAAGCTAGATAATAATAATAATAAGAAGAATAATAAGAATAAGAATAAGAATAAGAATAAGAATAAGAATAAGAATAAGAATAAGAATAAGAATAAGAATAAGAATAAGAATAAGAATAAGAATAAGAATAAGAATAAGAATAAGAATAAGAAGAAGAATAAGAATAATAATAATAATAAGAAGAAGAAGAAGAAGAAGAAGAAGAAGAAGAAGAAGAAGAACTGTGATATATTGAACTCCACACCACTGTAGTTGCCTCGGTAGCTCAGTGGTTAGAGCACCTGTCATGAGATCGGGGTGTCGTGGGTTCGAATCCCGCTCGAGGCGTCTGATTTTTCCGAACATTTGTTCTGTATATTCTCCATTGGTTTCCATTTCAATAATAATAATAATAATAATAATAATAATAATAATAATAATAATAATAATAATAATAATAATAATAATAATAATAATAATAATAATAATAATAATAATAATAATAATAATAATAATAATAATAATAGGTATTTGGAGCATAATGCTATTGTCTCTATGCTCTTACAAAAACTGTCTAGCAACATTAATCAAATAAAATAAAGATCGGATATAATAAACTATAAAAATATTAATATAAAAAGTGTTCATTTAGTGTAAGTTCAGTGTTTGTGTTTATATAACTAAGGCAAGTATTTCTTAAAAAGATATGTCTTAACTAAACCTTTAAAATTACTTAATGTATTTGATAAACGGATGCTGCTAGGCATCGAGTTCCATAATTTTGGTGCAGCTGTTTGGAAAGCTCTGTCTCCAGTCTTTGTTTTTGTTGGTGGAATAACAAGCAGGTTTTGAGCAGAAGAACGCAGTGAGCGGCCAGGTTTGTATTCAACCACAAGTTCTTTTATGTAGTCGGGTGCTAGGTTGTTTAGGGCTTTATATGTGATCAATAAGATCTTAAAGTCGATTCTTGCTCTAACTGGAAGCCAATGAAGACGCTTCAGTATATTGGTGTTATGTGCGGGTCGTTCTTTTTTGCTCTGACAACCAGTCTTGCTGCAGTGTTCTGTAAACGTTGGAGCTTGTCAAGTTCCGTCGCTGGCACTCCGATCAAGATACTCTTGCACATGCCAAGCTTCGACGTAATAAAAGCATGTATCAAACGCTCACAATCAGGCTGATTGATGTAGTTTCTGATCTTACCAATGTTTTTCAAAGCAAAATAGCCAGATTTACAAGTTTTGTCATCTGCCGGATGTGAATCAACAATGACTCCTAAATTTCGTACAGCAGGTGCGGGTTGTAATGACAATCACTTTTGAAGCCGGCAGTTGCGATGCCAAATAATAAATATGATGTTGTTGATGTGATGTGTAAACGCTGTACATAGTTTACCTAGAGCAAAGGTTTTTATTTTTTGCAAATTTCGCAGAATACCGATTTAAGACATTTAATTTCGCCTCGCAAACAACCGTCAGTTCTATAAGCAGCGGGTGGGGTTTTTCGGCCTGCTGGCAGAGTCTCCTTTTCTCCCGAGGATCGAAGAGAAGAGGGAGAAAAGAAGACTCTAAAAGCTAAGAAGACTCGATCTGTCTTCTTTTTACCCTCTTCTCTTCCTCGGGAGAAAAGGAGACTCTACCAGCAGGTAATCAGTAGTTATTGTATCTAGTGGGCCAAATTGGAAACCAGTATTGTTGTATTGCTGTATTTGTAAACCCACTCAAAATAAAGATTATTATTATTATTATTATTATTATTATCGAATTGAAGCGGTGGGTTTTCATCTCGTGAGATTAGTCTGATATGCAAATAATGTTTATAAATATTCTCGCGGGTCAATCATTGAAATAAAAATGAAAATATTCGGAACAAAAAAAATAAATGAGAAAATTTAGTACATAATTTATAACCAACTCACTGGTTAGATAGTGTATAACAATTCAAATGAAAACAAAAGAACACAATGGATTTTATAGAGTGTACTAAGTATTAAAAAACGGACACGAATTTTATAAATGACTTATCAAATCCCATGGGTTATAAAATGGCGCGTGAATCGTGAAGAACACTTCATAAACAAAAGATAAAACCGTGATCCGTGAATTTGCAAGAAAGACGTGCTTGAAATGATTCTTCTTGAGTCGTGAATTTACGAAAAAATGACACGTGAAGCGTGATCACAATCCCCCTCTTTTGCTACCCTGTCTACCCTGCTAGTAGAGTTTCTTCTTTAATTTCGCACATGGGTTTTTCATTTTTCTTTTGCTGTAGGCTTTTGTTGGTTGTTTCTTGATGGGTTCCCTGTGGTGTAGTCATGGACTGTAACCAGTTTAATAACTGTGACTGAGGAGACCCCCGTGTCCGAGCACCACAAAGCGGATGGCTTTCGCAGGCTATGACTGAGACGATTGGTATGCAGAATTTCAATCGATCAATGATGATTGGCTAAAGTGTGATTGATCGGCACGGCATGGGCTTTAGGTACCATAATTATATCCAACATTGTCACTTCATTGGCACACCCATATCAAACTTATGTCCTGCATCATTGAACATTTGCTTCTGTTGGGATCCAGTATCACGCGGACAACGTTTTTTGTTAATGCTTTGTTTACTAATGCACGTGAGGCCCGATTGATCCAGCAATTTGTTCACTATGACCGCTAAATAAAGCAGATTCGTATGTGACTGGTTTATCATTTCTGAATTCATATTTTTCCTTTGACAATGTGTAAATCAGGTAGCTAAAATATAAGAGAGGATGGAAAAGCTGCATATGTTTCCTCAACGGGAAAATATATCACAAATTCGAACTAACTTATTGATCTCGTGCGTGTAAATATTGGAAATTGCCTTCAAAAAACGTCCTTTCCGAGCCATAATTTATTTGCGAATTCGCCGGCCTATGTAGCTTCTACCTACAGACCGAGATACAGAGCACCAATATGATGTTCACAATTACCAAACAAAGAGTTTTAGATTTCATTTTGCCACCTCTTAATTACTCGGGCCTATCCACAGGAAGCCCGAGTTATAAATTGGGCTTTCTTTTTCTTCGTAGGTCACAAAATGGACAAATCGTCATGACAGCGCATGCGCTCGGTCGTATATCGCAGGCTCATACGAGACGTGCACGTTTGACCACGTTTGACTCATTTTCTGTGCCTGCGTCGTTTGAAAAAGTTCGATATTCCTCTTTCGGACAAAGCTCATGACATCGTCGATAACTGAGATGATATATCGCTTGCTGTTAGACACGCTCTTCTCACTTACAAATGCACACGCTGTTCGTGGTAGGCCCACACTAAAAGTAAAAGAAGACGAGCGTTTTCGAAACGGGTCGGTCCACACCGGTCCACGAACTCAAAGAGCTACAAATCTGAGCTACAAAATAACATAAATATGAACATTATGAACTCAAATAAGAACTCATCTGAGAACTGCATAGCTATGCACAGTGTATTACACAACACGAAGCCTGATGAACTGAAGTTTGACGACAAAAAGCAAACAGATATCTTGAAGAAAGGTGAGAACTTCAAAGCGGCCATGATAGAATCGTACGAACTACATAAAGCTAGTACTGAATCAATATTACAAGATTGTCAACAACAGCTTACTATTGTAGAGACGAAATCAAATGTTCGCATCCAGGCTAACCTTTGTAGTGAAAATGTTCATGATGACTCGTCAATTAATGAAATAAATGAGTTTAGATCTCGACGTGCAATGTTTGTTTCTTGTATTGAAAAAACTGTGCCAGCATCGTCACAGATTCATCATATTGTCAATATTACAATAATATACGTATTGCTCGACGTGACTGCTATAGACCTATTCCCAGTACTATAAAAAGACAGTCTTTTAGAAAGATCACTTGTCTCCAAAAGAAGAAAGAAAAAGGCTTTACAACGAGTTTTGAAGGAGCCAAATCTACAATCAATGGGTTTTATAGATGAAAACTGTTCTTCAAAGTTCACTACATATAAAAGTCTTAATCACAGAAGAAATTTCTGTCAGTCTGCATTGAGAACAGATATAGAAAAGAATCCTGGTCCTACTCTACTTATTGATCCAAACAAAACAATAAGAGCACCTTATAGTCAAGGCAATATTTTAGTATTTGGTCGAAATGCTGTCCAGACAACAATGTGTTGCAATGAGTTTGTGTTCTTTGATATACAATAAAAGACAACCAACAACCTCCCAGAGTGACCTGGTGCAAATAATGAATATTGGGAATGAGTTGTATACAAGCTTATCTCAATCAGCTGGACAGTCATTTTTGATGATGACAGAATTACCAACAATGCTCACAGTATATGATACAGACTATCAATTTGAATACAGCGAAAGCTACACTGGTAATGTACATGGTGACAGAGCAATAAATATTGAGGGTTATACCTACTGCATGCCCATAGATAGAGCTTTTGAATGTCTGTTGAGGGAAAATTATACTTCATTCATATTAACAATAGGATCCATTGCTGTTCAGAATAGAACAATGACCACTAACTAGAAAGTTTACACACTGAATTGTGAAACATTAATAATGGACACTCATTACAAAACATTCCTCATCTGATCTGATTCATTATTATATGTTCTTCCTTTTATTTTAGTTATTGTCAGTTACTGAAAAAGTATGAGTTTCAATAAAATTCACTAGTTGTCTAATTATAACAATATTGTATTATTGTAGGAGGGGGGGTTACTACCTTTCTCCAACTGGTAGGGGTGATCGACGTCCTTTTAGGGTTCAAAATATTTCCTATGTGAACCTTTTAGGGTTCCGACACAAGACAGTTATGTAACACGAGTCCATACCTTTTAGGGTCAATTGAAAGAACACAAGAAATATGTTGTCCAGTCACTGATTAAATGATATCAGCACAATCACTTTTCTGCCATATATGGTCATATATGTCGTACCTTTAGGGCTTGAAATCAACATGGCTTCAACAGCTCTTTTAATTTATGCATACTTTTTAGGGCTCGTTTTCAAAACCGGTCACTGATCACCCATATGGCAGTATTTTATATGTTGGCATCATAAACTATTTATTTTAAAATTAGTTTCATAAATAAAATAACACAAAAGCCTGCATGACTACAATGGGCAGATATCCTAACATCCTTATTCTTGGATGAAAAGCTTATGTAGCAATGTTTAGCATTCAACAGCACTTTAATTTGTATTTCACCATTAGAAGCCCGAGTAAACGCTTGTAGAGCGTCTTGTTAAGTTTAATATACATGTATTTTACATCAAAATGCGCGTACAATTACAGAGCATTAGAATCCGGCGGTAGGTTTTTGATTGACACAATTCCCAAAGAATTCAGAGGGATTTTGTGTGCAGCGTATGTCACGCTCTCCTATATCTCTTCAGAGATTTCAGTTCGATTGACTTTGAAGAAACGGAAAATGCCACCTTCAAACCTCCTTATTTGTGCTTGAATTGCCAGCTTATTCATTCCTTACATATTCGTCTTTTATATTCCGTTGGTAGGTTTTTGATATGTATTTTAACAATGCAGTAAAAAGCAAAAATGTATCAAAATCATGCTGTTTTTCGCCTAAACAAGACTCGCCTCATCTGCATATGTGAAACAATGACCTTTTGTATAACATAAGTTTGATATGTAGTTCATTGCAACGCCATCAACACAAGAAAGCCATGCCCATTGGAACCTTCTGAACCAAACATGAAGACTTCAGCAATATTTCTCTTTGGTCTTTTGGCCTTCATTCCTTCCGGTAAGCAGTTGACTATACTGAGATTTTTAGAGGTCTTTATATAGAGTGGGCCACTAGAGCTTCCATCGTCGGATCACGATGACTTAGCTTCCGCACCACAAAAGAAAACTTCAACTTTTGCCGAAACTGACAATTTAAAAAAATATGACAAGGCTTCGCTCGTAGAGTGTTGTTTATAAGTTATAAAACAGTGGCATGCCATTAGCATTGGAACAGATCTTAAAATTTGCCCATCACACCGGCCGTCAGGGTCTGTTTTTTTATTGATAGCCCATTGCGAGTAACTATGATTTACTTCAATGTCCAGCCTGATGGACTCACTAAAAGTTTTGAATTCTTATAATTATCGATATCAGGAGGTGTATATTGTCGATAGCCAGGCGAAAGCAATTTTAGATCGTAAGAACTAGCGAGCCGAATCTAGTTCAGGATTTATTTAGCTAGTGCAAACAACCAGTACAGTCCGATGACAATATTATGCAGAATTTCAATCGATCAACTCTGATGATTGGTTAAAGTCTGATTGATCGGCACGGCATGTCAGGTTTGAGTCACTTCATTGGCACACCTTTAGTTCGCAACGCCAAGAAAGCCATCGAAACCTTCTGAACCAAACATGAAGACTTCAGCAATATTTCTCTTCGGTCTTTTGGCCTTCATTCCTTCCGGTAAGCAGTCGACTATACTGAGATTTTAATTCTTCGCTCGCCGTTAATTAAGCGATATCTAGATAGAAGTGTTACGTTGTATAACACTGAGTGGCATTTAGCATTGGGAACAGAACTCAATAAGAATTTGCACCGGGAGTCACACGTTGCACATCATATGGCAGGTCTGTTTTTTGATAATCATTGCGAGTAACGATATTCAATTTTCAGCCTGATAGACCCATTAAAACTTTCGAATTCCTATAGGCGATATCGGTGTACTGTCGATGTCAATTTTAGATCGTATTTTATAAGAACTAGCGAGCGAATCTAATTCAGGATTAGCTAGTGTAAACAACCGAAACAGCCCGATGAACAAAACGATATTAGTTATATGAACGCGCGCCAAAAACTGAGCTGGAGATATACGTTCTGTGCAACTCTAAAACAGCGCAGTTTTAGCAAAGAGTTCAAGTGATACGGTATTTTCAAATTCAAACTGTCTAAAAAGCTAGACTCACTTTTGAAGCCGGCAGTTGCGATGCCAAATAATAACTATCATGTTGTTGATGTGATGTGTAAACGCTGTACATAGTGTACCTAGCTAGAGCAAAGGTTTTTATTTATTGAAAATTTCGCAGAATACCGATTTCGCTTCGCAAACAACCGTCAGTTCTATAAGCAGCGGGTGGGTTTTTTCGGCCTGCTGGCAGAGTCTCCTTTTCTCCCTAGGAAGAGAAGAGAAAGAAAAGAAGACTCGATCTGTCGTCTTTTTTACCTCTTCTCTTCCTTGAATTGGGAGAAAAGGAGACTCTACCAGCAGGGAATCGAAGTGAAGCGGTGGGTTTTCATCTCGTGAGATTAGTCTGATATGCAAATAATGTTTATCAATATTATCGCGGGTCAATCATTGAAGTAAAAATGAAAATATTCGGAACAAAATAATTAAATGAGAAAATTTAGTACTTAACTTATAACCATCTCACTGGTTAGATAGTGTATAACAATTCAAATGAAAACAAAAGAACACAATGGATTTTATAGAGTGTACTAAGTATTAAAAAACGGACACGAATTTTATAAATGACTTATCAAATCCCATGGTTATAAAATGGCGCGTGAATCGTGAAGAACACTTCATAAACAAAAGATAAAACTGTGATCCGTGAATTTGCAAGAAAGACGTGCGTGAAATGATTCTTTTGAGTCGTGAATCAGATCGATCGTACGAGCTTCTAGTGGCCACAAATATCAAGTTAGAACTCCCTGTGGCGTTGTGTTGTGTTGCCGTTGTGTTGCGTTGTGTTGCGTTACGTTGTGTTGTGTTACGTTGCGTTATGTTGCGTTGTGTTGCGTTATATTGCGTTACGTTGTGTTGCGTTGTGTGTGTTGTGTTGCGTTGCGTTGTACCGATATATGACATACAGATATGTCATCACATGATATAGGCCATAATTATAGTTTTTATAGTATTTTATTGTAATTTTACTAATTACGTTGCGTTGTGTTTAGTGTGTTACGTTGCGTTGCGTTGTATTGCGTTAATTTGCTTTGCGAATACCGAGACAACACAACTTCTTAAAACCATCTTTCTCATTTCTTTACTCTTGCAGTTTTGTCTCTCGAGTGTTATGAGTGTGCTAAAGCTAATGACAGCTGTAAGGAGCCTAGCAAGAAGACATGCTCTACGCTTCTCAAATACAATCGCTGCATCAAAACGTCAGTTGGTAAAACTGTGACGAAAGGCTGCTCTTACCAAACAGTGTGTGATGTTGCCAAACTAGCCGGTACTTTGTGTACTGAAGACAAAACAACTGACTGCATAACTTGCTGCGAAGATGACCTCTGCAACGCAAGCTCTGCCCTGGCGCCCGCAATCTTAGTGACCATTCTCGCTGCGTTGATGTCCATCGCTGGTTATCTGATGTAACCATGGAAACAGCACACTCGCGTAGCCGGTTTCTGTTTTTTGTTTTTTTTCCATTCCTTACTTTTAAGCCTGGTCCTCAGCAACATACGCAGACTCAGTAATGCATTGCTCATTAACGGTGCTTGTCTTTTCTCACACCTATTGCATAAATGGTGTCCTGAGTCTGCGTATGTTGCTTGTGCTTATGTGGCTGGTGAGGACCAGGGCCCGGTTGTTCGAAAAGCGATTAGCGCTAATCCAGGATTAAATATGATTAGCACTAATCGCCATTAAATTCGAATCGACCGGCCCCAGGCTTTAAGTTTTGAATATTTGTCAACATTATTTGTTTATATTTTCTAGTGATTGATAGTTTATAAAAAGGAACTTTGTACAATTAAGCAGTAGGTAGAGTGCAAATACTGGCGTGGTTTCATATTTTTAAATAATAAAACTCGTAACTCAACTAGCTCCTTGACGTCATTTCCGGTCTCATCATATCAGCACATGTGAAGAAGCCACTTCGGAGTTTAGAATAAGGTTCAGTGCGCATGCGATTTTATCCCAATTTTATCACCTTTCTTCTGTTAACGTTTGTGTTATTTTTAAATAACAAAAGAAGGTGATAAATTCGGGATAAAATCGCATGCGCACTGAACCTTATTCTTAAACTCTGAACTGGCTTATTGCACCTTTTCAATAGAATACTCTCTGCTTGATAGCACATGGGGGACAGTGTTTGCCTCTCAGTCGAAGGTAGATAATGAGATTCAAGATTTTTAAGCAATGTACATGCGAATTTCTTTTTTTTGTGTCAAGGGGTCTGTCTGCCCGGCCCAAATTCCTGTACGTGTACGTTTTCCCAGCTTGTTTGAAAAACAACAGCCGCTTTTTGTGAACATGGAATTGAAATCAAAGTCTTCGAAATGTTTGCCATCCATATGATAAGTCCGATACAATCGCCCACGGCTCGACATTGTAATATTTTGTTCAGGTCGTTGAGTTTAATTTTTGAAAATATTTCTTCTGAATTTCTTTGACCGGACGGTCTGACGTACAGTACAGCGCTCTACCGCAGACGCTTCTTTCGGAAACCCATCAAAAAAAAAAAGCGTCACATTAAAATAAAAACCAAGCAATGTACATTGTTTTCTTTTATTTGTGTCAAGCTAGCCTCAGAAGAAACGTTTTGTTTGAAAAAGAGCCTGTTTCACGGAATTGAAAACTCTGCCATCCACAGGGAAAACTCTCACACTGCCTGCTTCCTACACAGTCCAACCATTTCTTCTGCACGGACGGTCACGAGCCGCATAACAGGAAACCCATCAAAAAAAGAATTAAAATAAATTTGTATTCGTATAAGTAGCCTCAGAAGAAATGGTATCGAGAGTGTGACGAGCGTGACAACATCACAGAGTGACAATGCACAGGCAACCCATAAACCGAATTACTGTACGTATGGGTGTATCTAGAGTGTGACGAGCGTGACAACATCACAGAGTGACAATGCACAGGGAACCCATAAAACCGAATTACTGTAAGTACGGGTGTATCTAGAGTGTGACGAGCGTGTGACAACATCACAGAGTGACAATGCACAGGCAACCCATCAAACCGAATTACTGTACGTATAGGTGTATCTAGAGTGTGACGAGCGTGACAACATCACAGAGTGACAATGCACAGGGAACCCATCAAACCGAATTACTGTACGTATGGGTGTATCTAGAGTGTGACGAGCGTGACAACATCCCAGAGTGACAATGCACAGACAACCCATAAACCGAATTACTGTACGTATGGGTGTATCTAGAGTGTGACAAGCGTGACAACATCACAGAGTGACAACGCACAGGCAACCCATAAAACCGAATTACTGTACGTATGGGTGTATCTAGAGTGTGACGAGCGTGACAACATCACAGAGTGACAATTAGGCAACCCATAAAACCGAATTACTGTACGTATGGGTGTATCTAGAGTGTGACGAGCGTGCAACATCACAAAGTAACAATGCAGACAGGCAACCCATAAAACCGAATTACTGTAGGTATGAGTGTATCTAGAGTGTGACGAGCGTGACAACATCACAGAGTGACAATTAGGCAACCCATAAACCGAATTACTGTAAGTATGGGTGTATCTAGAGTGTGACGAGCGTGACAACATCACAAAGTGACAATGCAGACAGGCAACCCATAAAACCGAATTACCTGGGTGTATCTAGAGTGTGACGAGTGTGACGACATCACAGCGTGACAATTAGGCAACCCATAAAACCGAATTACTGTACGTAGGGTGATCTAAGTGTGACGACAGTGCAAACCCAAAGTGAAAACAGGCAGGCAACCCATAAAACCGAATTACCTGGGTGTATCTAGAGTGTGACGAGTGTGACGAGCGTGACAACATCACAGAGTGACAATCCACAGGCAACCCATAAAACACTTGATACAGAAACACTTTCGTCGGAAAACTTCAGCAGAATTGCATTAGCAACCAACCAATGTGTTGTCATAACAACTTCGCAATCAAAAATTTTAGAATCAAATTTAAATTTCAAAATTTGTATAACAAACTTTTCGCCTTTCTTTATTCAATAGTACTCCAAAGCTAGAGTCAATGCAACTGAGGGCGTATTTATATCTCCTGACAGCTACCTATATACCCTGCAGTCTGCTAGAAAAGAAGTGAGAAGGTTTAAAGAAGACTCCGGTTACCATCATGTACAAGCTACCCATGGCTACCCTGCTAGTGGAGTTTCTTCTTTAATTTCACCCATGGGTTTTTCATTTTTCTTTTGCTGTAGGCTTTTGCTGGTTGTTTCCTGATCGTTCCTAGCTAGCTCTCGATCGTCTGATCTTGTTGTTATAAAACCAGTTAGCTGTGACTGTAGCCTGCGAAGGAAACCCCCGGTGGCGAGCGCCACAAAGCGGATGGCTTTCGCAGACTATGACTGAGTACCCTGGGTTCCAGAGGCCCTAGGAGCCGAGGAGGACTGGAAGAGAGAAAAGAGGAGAGGAGGAGGGCCTCTGGTGTAACGAATAACGAATCTCACTTTCATGAGTACAGATTCTGTACTCGTAATTTCATTGGACAATTGCGAAGAGGCTGTTGTGATTGGCCATAATAAGCAAACCCGTTCGTCTCACCAAAACCGGTTTCTGAAATCAATAACCAGCAGCGTCCAAATGGCGGACGAATATGGCGCGTGATCGGGTCCATAATTACTTTATTTCTGCGTATTCGTCGATTTTTTGAATTTGTCGATATGAATTTGTTGATGTTTGAATTTGTAATTCGTCGAAAAGTTGAATTCGTCGGAACATTGAATTCGTTGAAAAGTTGAATTCGTTGAAAAGTTGAATTTGTCGAAACATTGAATTCGTTGAAAAGTTGAATTCGTTGAAAAGTTGAATTTGTCGAAAGGCAAGAGTCTAGGTCATCCAGTGCTTTGGCTGAACACCGTCGCATTTTCAACTATCGCCCACCTTTAGGAGCAGCTATAGGCCTAGCTCAAGAATGCCGTTTTGCCTGCCCCAAAATGCTCTTCAGATACTCAGTGTTAAATCCCCTGGGGGGACAAGGAATTTCTATAAACTGCTTTGCACGACCCTCCGCATTCCGCAACATCTCGTACCCTCCAGCTGACTCAAGTTTAGGGAATGCCTCAATAATCTTTTCATGCACATCAAGTGCACTTCCACCTTTTGGAAGAGCGATCTTTTTCTCTCCCAGTCCTGCCATACTTAAGTTTATTTTCTCAGTTGCATTAGGTGGTGTGTCCTGGTTGACTCTGGCTAGACAGACAAACGAGTGCTGGTATTTGGGGGAACATAGTAGGGCTTCTTTGCACTCCTTCCTCGACCACCCGAAGCAACAGAGGGTCGTCTAGCTGCTCCTAAAGGTGGGCGATAGTTGAAAATGCGACGGTGTTCAGCCAAAGCATGCACTGGATGATCGAGATGGTGTGTCTGTGACGGAAGAACTCGAAGTACAGTATGTGGTTCTAATTGTGAACACTTTTCAGTAAAAGTGCCGTTCGGTTTTTATATCGCAAAGTTAAGATCGACAAAAAATATTTCACCCGATCGAGCAATTATAGATTTATTTTCAATCATTCAATGCTATTTTGGGCTTCCTGACATTTATTCCGCGCAAAATTTCAACTTTGATTCAAAGTAAGCTGACGACTGTTGTTTACAAATTTGGGGAAAATTCGCATTTTCTTTCTAAAAACACAAAGTTTGGAGTTTGTTTTTATATGAGCTAAAAGGTAAATAATAACACTTTTCCTTATAAAACAATAAATCGAAAAGTGTTGAAAATGAACGAGCAGCAACGGAATGAAAAATTGTGCGTGTTTTTGCGATGTGCATCTAATTGTAAACACGCATATGCTCACGCATAACTTGGCATTTCATAACATATGTAGTTCTTGAGATATAGAGTAAAATTGCCGCTAATGTACCTGCACTGGTACAATAGCAAATATTGAGAAGGAATTATGCAGCCTAGTTCCAGGCTTTCTCCGACGAGGGAAGTTCTGATGACGTCACCGGAAAGCCCCCTCGGGAAAGCCTAGTGAATAATGCCAGATCCGAGATTTTATATGTAATTTATAAAACGAGAGGCCGTGGAGGTGAGGCCTTTGCCTTTCGTAGAGTCGATCGTGAGGAATTTCGACCTTTATCTACAAAATAATCAAGGTAACTTTCACCGAATATTGATGCTGAAGCGAGCCTTCATTGACCTCACTACAAACAGGGTCAGGAGCTCATATTCGCTTGTGTACTTGTGAACATCTGAATAAACTTGTTTTAAACTGAACTGGTCGATTTCCTACCTGAAGGAGTGTATATCTCCAGACAGTGCAATACTAGAATAGGATCACAGCGAATATTAGCCTGAATAACCCGGGGAATAACAAAGGAATCACTGCTGTCCTCATTTTAAAACGATGCATTGTTGAATCAGTTATGCGTTACAAAAGTAGAACATATATGAATATATGAATGATTTGAAAGATGGAATACCTTATTATACTAAACAACTGAGAATTATTCACCCAATGCGAAAAGATTTCAAAGCGAGATGACATGTTACGTATCCTCCTGCTGGACTTGTGACCGGCTCTTTTAGCCCGCTTTTAGCCGTTTGATTTCTTGTTAAAACCGAAGAAATGTCTGGTTCTTGCCCCGTGTTGGGCAATATCTATATTCATTGTTTCAAAATATCGTTGGATCAGTAAAGTCGGGTAAATACGAAATTTATTATCGCTTTTTTAAATCAGGGTAGTTTTTAGCCAAATCAGGGTAGTATTTGGCATTATTCACTAGGCGTTCTCTCGCGCTGACGCGCTCGTACTCAGTCTCGCGCTTCGCGCTCGGTTAGGAGAGATAACGCCTGGGACTAGGCTGGGAATTATGTATAAGAAGTCCGCGTTTGTGACACAAATTTGCGCCATTGCGTTGTTAGCAATTACATGAGCGTGATGAACGGCATGCATCAATGAACATGCGAACATGTCAGTATTAAATTTAGCGTTGCCGTCTGACTTCACTTCATGTTCGTGTTATTTCGATACGAATGATAGATAAATGTTAAAGTATCGAAATAACACGAACATGAATATTGTTTTAAGACAACTTGGAACTTGTACATCGAATTGCAAGGCTTGAAATCGATAATAATACACAAGGTTTTTAAAATAAGCCATTAAAAAGCAAGCCAAAAGTGCCGGTTCACAATTACAAACATCTGTTCACAATTAGAACTACCAACGGACATGATATAATAAAATATATTTAGAAAAGTTCAATAATAAATACAACGAAACTTGAGAGCTAATTAATAGCAAAGGTTCAGGATAATCGTACCATATGCGGGCATATGTTGACGAGAAATATCATCAAATGCAAAAAGTGTTCACAATTAGAACAACATACTGTAGTCGTTGTCTGGGCTAAAGAAGGACTCGGGGCCGGTGATGAAACAGGAGATGCTGGTTTAGACCTAGAGAGTTTGCTGCATGTAGCAACTTGTCTGCACATTCTCTGAGAACATTTTCCATTGTATAACGTATAAAAACAGAATGCAATGTTCAGCTCAGAGAAGCTCACGTGTCACGTACGTTTCTTGCTCGAAAAACGCTTGCAATGCTTTGTGGGTACAAGTGAGCGCAATAGTTAGAACAATAGTTACACTCAGTTGTGTTGTGTTTCACATTGACAAAATTAGGGGCAAAAACGTATTTATCACATGACTGGAGTTTCATACCTTGTTTCAATATACACATTTGCTGCGGGCGCGTCCCGCAGGAGGTACACAGGGATCCCAACATTATATGTTACTCAACACAGGGAACCCAACATATAAATGCGCGCGCGCGCTCTACCACAGGAAACCCATCAAAAAAGACGCAAATATCATTTTATTGAATTATTTAGTAGCCTCAAAAGGAATGGTTGGGCTGCCTGTGGTACTGAGCGCCAAAAACTCAGTGAGCTGGAGAATACTGGCAGTATACGTTCTGTGCAACTCTAAAACAGCTCAGTTTTAGCAAAGAGTTCAAGTGATACGGTATTTTTGATGGCTTTTCAAATTCAAACTGTCTAAAAAGCTAGATAATGGAAACTTTATTTCATGTATTTTTTACACAAACAATTGCAAATCTCACTACATGTAGGTAATTTACAATTGACTACTTGAACTCGAAAATATAATAATAATAATAATAATAATAATAATAATAATAATAATAATAATAATAATAATAATAATAATAATAATAATAATGATAATGATAATAATAATAATAATAATAGGTATTTGGAGCATAATACTATTGTCTCTATGCTCTTACAAAACTGTCTAGCAACATTAATCAAATCAAATAAAGATCGAATATAATAAACTATAAAAATATTAATATAAAAAGTGTTCATTTAGTGTTCAGTGTTTGTGTTTATATAACTAAGGCAAGTATTTCTTAAAAAGATATGTCTTAGCTAAACCTTTAAAAGTACTTAATGTATTTGATAAACGGATGCTGCTAGGCATCGAGTTCCATAATTTTGGTGCAGCTGTTTGGAAAGCTCTGTCTCCAGTCTTTGTTTTTGTTGGTGGAATAACAAGCAGGTTTTGAGCAGAAGAACGCAGTGAGCGGCCAGGTTTGTATTCAACCACAAGTTCTTTTATGTAGTCGGGTGCTAGGTTGTTTAGGGCTTTATATGTGATCAATAAGATCTTAAAGTCGATTCTTGCTCTAACTGGAAGCCAATGAAGACGCTTCAGTATATTGGTGTTATGTGGTCGTTCTTTTTTGCTCTGACAACCAGTCTTGCTGCAGTCAGTCTGCTACATGTAAACGTTGGAGCTTGTCAAGTTCCGTCGCTGGCACTCCGATCAAGATACTATCAGTGCACATGTCAAGCTTCGACGTAATAAAAGCATGTATCAAACGCTCACAATCAGGCTGATTGATGTAGTTTCTGATCTTACCAATGTTTTTCAAAGCAAAATAGCCAGATTTACAAGTTTTGTCATCTGAAGATGTGAATCAACAATGACTCGCAAATTTCGTACAGCAGGTGCGGGTGTAATGACAATCACTTTTGAAGCCGGCAGTTGCGATGCCAAATAATAAATATCATGTTGTTGATGTGATGTGTAAACGCTGTACATAGTTTACCTCGGAGCAAAGGTTTTTATTTTTTGCAAATTTCGCAGAATACCGATTTAAGACATTTAATTTCGCCTCGCAAACAACCGTCAGTTCTATAAGCAGCGGGTGGGGTTTTTCGGCCTGCTGGCAGAGTCTCCTTTTCTCCCGAGGATCGAAGAGAAGAGGGAGAAAAGAAGACTCTAAAAGCTAAGAAGACTCGATCTGTCTTCTTTTTACCCTCTTCTCTTCCTCGGGAGAAAAGGAGACTCTACCAGCAGGGAATCAGTAGTTATTGTATCTAGTGGGCCAAATTGGAAACCAGTATTGTTGTATTGCTGTATTTGTAAACCCACTCAAAATAAATAGAGGTTATTAGTCGGTTAAGCACCTAATACGGCTGTGTATTTTTACGAGTCATTTGGTATTTTGGCGAGCCTTTAGGCGAGCCAAAATACATGACGAGTAAAAATTCACAGCCGTATTAGATGCTTAACCGACTAATAAGTTGTTTATTATATATTTTGTCAAAGAAACTAGCTATTTTGGTGAAAGAAAAACAACAAATTACAGTGATATTTCTGTACGAGCGCGCGCTAGCCAAAACTGTCAATTTCTCGCACGCTGATTGGTTAATTTTCATCGCACGATTCTGCATGAATGATTGGAAAGCCAGTTTGAAGTAACTACCCAAAATACGGTCTCATATTTCGCGCGTTCTTGTGCATATTTCGTGCGTTCTTTGACAAAAAATATAATAAAGATTATTATTATTATTATTATTATTATCGAATTGAAGCGGTGGGTTTTCATCTCGTGAGATTAGTCTGATATGCAAATAATGTTTATAAATATTCTCGCGGGTCAATCATTGAAGTAAAAATGAAAATATTCGGAACAAAAAAAATAAATGAGAAAATTTAGTACTTAATTTATAACCATCTCACTGATTAGATAGTGTATAACAATTCAAATGAAAACAAAAGAACACAATGGATTTTATAGAGTGTACTAAGTATTAAAAAACGGACACGAATTTTATAAATGACTTATCAAATCCCATGGGTTATAAAATGGCGCGTGAATCGTGAAGAACACTTCATCAACAAAAGATAAAACCGTGATCCGTGAATTTGCAAGAAAGACGTGCTTGAAATGATTCTTCTTGAGTCGTGAATTTACGATAAAATGACACGTGAAGCGTGATCACAACCCCCTCTTTTGCTACCCTGTCTACCCTGCTAGTAGAGTTACTTCTCTAATTTCGCCCATGGGTTTTTCATTTTTCTTTTGCTGTAGGCTTTTGTTGGTTGTTTCTTGATGGGTTCCCTGTGGTGTAGTCATGGGCTATAACCAGTTTAATAGCTGTGACTGAGAGGAGACCCCCGTGTCCGAGCACCACAAAGCGGATGGCTTTCGCAGGCTATGACTGAGACGTTTGGTATGCAGAATTTCAATCGATCAATGATGATTGGCTAAAGTCTGATTGATCGGCACGGCATGGGCTTTAGGTGCCATAATTATATCCAACATTGTCACTTCATTGGCACACCTTAGTTCATCGCAACGCCATCAACACAAGAAAGCCATTGGAACATTCTGAACCAAACATGAAGACTTCAGCAATGTTTCTCTTCGGTCTTTTGGCCTTCATTCCTTCCGGTAAGCAGTCGACTAACTGACTGAGATTTTTAGAGGTCTTTATAGAGTGGGCCACTAGAGCTTCCATCGTCGGATCACGATGACTTAGCTTCCGCACCACAAAACAAAACTTCAACTTTTGCCGAAACTGACAATTTGAAGAAATATGACAATTCTTCGCGAGTAGAGTGTTGTGTTATAAAACCCGCAGTGGTATTCCATTGGCATTGGGAGCAGATCTTAAAATTTTCCCATCCACCGGCCGTCAGGGTCTGTTTTTTTTTTGATAGCCCATTGCGAGTAACTATGATTTACTTCAATGTCCAGCCTGATGGACTCACTAAAAGTTTTGAATTCTTATAATTATCGATATTAGGCGGTGTGTGTTGTCGATAGCCAGGCGAAAGCAAAGTTTAGATCGTAAAAACTAGCGAGCCGAATCTAGTTCAGGATTAGCTAGTGCAAACAACCGAAACAGCCCGATGAACTACTGAGCGCCAAAAACTGTATGGAAAATACGTTTTCATTTGTGCAGCTCTAACAAAGAGTTCAAGTTATACGGTATTTTTGATGGCTTATTTTGACGTGGTCAAATTCAAACTCTCTAAAAGCTAGATTAGTTTTGGAGCCGGCAGTCGTTGCGATGGTAACTGGTAAAATATTAGAGTACCATCACAACACTTCGTCAACACTTACTGTAACCGTGCAACGAGATTGGCCATTACCCAGATGGCTACAGTCTTTACACTGTACGTTTTAATTTACGTATCAGTTCTGTGAGCTGGAAACTGTGAAGGCGAATGCACTGTATAAAACTAGTCAGTCTCATTCTTACAGTGTTTGAAAGAACTCGAGCATTCAGTTTCATTAATATAATACTGATATTGTTGATATGTTGTTGCTTTAGATGTGTAGATGTGTCAGTAGCCTACCTAGAGAATATAGCAAAAGTTTTCATTTATGGAAAATTTCGCAGAAATACAGATTCGATTTCGCCTCGCAAACAACGTTTAATAAGCAGCGGGTGGGTTTTCATCTCGTGAGATTAGCCAAATTAAATATATAATATATGCAAATGCCAATAACATCCCACTAGGGAGCGGTATTCGGAACAACTTGCGTTTTATTACAGTTACGGTATGTTCCAAAATTTGAAATAAGCGCCCAGGAAATACGGTATATAACCATAAATATAGTGTATAATTCAAATGAAAACAAAAGAACACCAGTGGCATTAGAGTATACTAAGTATTCCACAAGTAGCCCATGTACTTTGATGAACATTCAGTAAAACCGCCGTAACATCGGACACTTAAATAAACAGTTATTTATTTATTAACTCTCTCAATTTCAAGCGTAATGGCCTAGAAATTCCTACAGAGGTAAAGGACAACACAAGGAACAAGTACGAGGCAAATTAATTGATTTTTATTTATTTATTCAAGTACACCAGAACGAGAAAACCCGCATTTTAATACTGTACGGATTTACGCCACTGATTCTGAGCTTGGGCTTGGGTGTATAAACTGGACGATAACTGCGTGTACTCGGGCTTCCTGGGCCGCGCCACAACAACAACTTCATTATATAAATTAAACGGAGGAAGTTGTCCTTCAGTATTGTGAAGTAATGTACAATCCAAGTGGATCCAATAGTTAGTGTGGAAATATAGGACGACTACATTGTTGGAGTAGAAGCTGCAGGGCTATCAAGCGTAGAACAATGGTAGCTAAAAAACAATAGGTCTGCACATTCCTCATGGGGGTTTATTTTGGGTTTAGATGGTTTCCATGGAGTGTCAGGCTGAAGGGGTCGTTGTCTATCACAGACCTATTGTTTGAAGCTATTTCACGGGTTTATATATATATATAGAGAGAGAGAGGTTAAATGTAACGAAGAAGAAGAGACATATATGAAAACGATATAAATGAGATATATATGAAAACGGCTCTAATATAAATAAGAATCATTTAATATTTCTTAGGCGCAAATTAACATCTGGCCATGGAGTAGAGCGCAAGCACTAAAACCATGAAATAACATCAAAGTTGTTACTGCCTAATAGTTATTATTTAGCGACTATTTAGCCACTATATTTCATCCAACCATAACATATGATCTTGAATAAAGGCTTCTGATCAGTAAAGTCATAATGAACAGCAAGTCTATAGTGTATTTGATGTCTCTTGTGTATTGACATTTAAAAAAGAATGTTCTGGTTGGATGATAGCGACTAAATAGTCGCTAAATAAAAAAAATACCCATTACCCAGTAACAACTTTGATTTTGTTTCATGGATTTAGTGCTTGCGCTCTATTGATCAAATGCGTATACATATTACTATTTAGTACTAACTGAGTGATATTTCTACTGTTTTCTATTCATCTGTACATTTGTAGTATGTGAGTTTAACTAGTTTTGCGTTGTGTTGTGTTGCGTTGTGTTGCGTTGCATGCGTTGTGTTGTGTTGTGTTGCGTTGTTGTGCTGCGTTGCGTTACGTTACGTTGCGTCGCGTTATATTGCGTTTCGTTGTGTTGTGCTGCGTTACGTTGCGTTGCGGTATATATTGCGTTGCGTCGCGTTATATTGCGTTGTGTTGTATTGTGTTGTGTTCCATTGTGTTGTGTTGCGTTGCGTTGCATGCGGTGTTGCGTTGTATTGGGTTGCGTTGCGTTACGTTACGTTGCGTCGCGTTATATTGCGTTGCGTTGCGTTGTTACCAAACAACACAACTTCTTAAACCATCTTTCTCATTTCTTTACTCTTGCAGTTTTGTCTCTCAAGTGTTATCAGTGTATCAAAGCTAAAGACAACTGTAATGAGAATGGTAATACTTGCCCCGCCTTGGGTGTATTCGATCGCTGCAGCAAAGCGGTAATTAGTGATGGAAGTGTGACAAAAACCTGCTCTACCGCACTACTGTGTGAAGCTGCCGCGAAACTGGTTCCTAAGTGTACCGACGACAAAAAGACTAACTGCATCACTTGCTGCGAAGGTGACCTCTGCAACGCAAGCTCTACCCTGGCGCCCGCAATCTTTGTGACCGTTGTCGCTGCGTTGATGTCCATCGCTGGTTATCTGATGTAACCATGGAAACAGCAGACTTACGTCGAAACGCGATTCGTTTTAGAGAAATAGAACCCACTCGTAGTTTTTGATATATATTTTTTCAGTCAATTTTCGATTCATTCATTACTTTAAGTTTTGAATATTTGTCAACATTATTTGTTTATAATTTATAATCATTGATAGTTGATAAAAAGGCACTTGGTACAATTGAGTAGTAGGTAGAGTGCAAATACTGGCGTGGTTTTATATTATTAAATAATAAAACTCGTAACTCAACTAGCTCCTTGACGTCATTTCCGGTCTCGTAAGGAATTTTCATCAGCAATGAGAATTGCACCTTTTCAATTAGAATACTCTCTGCTTGATAGCACATGGGAAGGGGGGGATCGAAGGGGAGGGGGGTGAGTTTTACCCCACAGTCGAAGACTAAATTAATGAGATGTACATTGCCATTTTTCCCTGACATTGTCCAACCAGGCTCCAATATAGAATTTGAACGGGCGGTCTTGCGGGACACAGGGATCCCAACGTAACATAATAAGCAATGCTCTTGCTCTACCACAGGAAACCCATCAAAAAAGACGCGCATAAAGACAAATTTGTATTTATTATAAGTAGCCTCAGAAGAAATGGTTGGGCTGCCTGTGGCCTAATGAGCTGAATATTTCACCCCAAAGATCAGAGAGCGCTTGCTCAATGTAGCTCAGTTTTTTTTAAACGAGTGACGCCTCGAAAATTGCGGGGAAAAGTAGCCTCCTCCGCAGGCAACCTTCTAACCTTTTACCACCTTTTGGGCTTCCTTTGGGCTTCCTGTACTCCTCCCCCTTTTTTCCTTCCCCAGCCTTCCTCAATTGGATTCCCAGTCCTCCCTCTTCCCCTCTGCTACCACAGGATGCCCAATCCAATCCAATTCCAAGAAGTAGCATGCGGAGGAGGCTAGGAAAAAAGGGTGTTCGAATGTGCTTTGGCATAGCACTTTGCAGCGTAAGTAATCGTGTACAGTGTCCTGAGTAGTACTACTAATATCTATTAGCCACTTTGGAAACGAGTAAAGGACTGGGAACGAGTTTTTAGAATTAATCTAATTAAGAAATGAACCCCATCACAAGAAAGAGCATATCAAAATTAGTAAGTTTCAGGAGTTTGATAGGGTTTGGACAAGTAGCAAATGAACTGCAGACATTCAAAAACTGCAAAAATTGCAAAAAAAATGTATGGTGGAAAGCTGTTACTCGTTCAATATCTAACTAAACCTATCGAAACTTTGTAAACTTACTAATTTTGACATGCTCTTTCTTGTGATGGGGTTCATTTCTTAATTAGATTAATTCTAAAAAACTCGTTCCCAGTCCTTTACTCGTTTCCAAAGTGGCTAATTCTCTAGTCTATTCAGATGTTATTGCTAGTGTTTTAGCATTAATGTGTCTGGGGATGTTTATACAAGTGTAATGGCAAACACACTGCGTAAGGATTTACCTTTATCTAAACAACGCAGTCAGGAGTCGGCGGTAAAAATCTACCTCTTTCATGTAACTCACTAGCCTCTCGCTCTTATTTTTGCGCACAGGAAGCCCAATTTTTTCAATATTTCCGATTTTTCCGAATAAAGAGTTCTTAGAGTTGCTTGCGGAGGAGGCTATGTAAATACAGTCATTTCAGAAAACGTTGTCGCCGACCGACCTCACCAACTACGCGACTAGACCGAACGGGAGTATGGGTAGAAATCACTAAAGCGGTTTTAAATCTGCATATCTGATTAGTCATTTCTCTCCCAGTGCTTTATAGATTGTCGTTCTGTGTGGCATGGGTGGCTCTTGTTTGTTTTTAAAGAAAAATTTGAATAAAAATGATTTTGATTATCTGGTCACGTGATCTGTTTTACCGCATATCTCCTTAAAAAGAAATGAAAGTCACCCATTCCGAACGACAATCTATAAAGCACTTAAGGCCTTGTTACACGGTGAAACTTTTTCGTGAAACTGTTTCGTGAAACGGTGCGAGACAGGTTTCACAAAGAGTTTCACCGTGTAACATGGTCGTTTTCAGGAAACTTTTTCGGATTTGCGTTGCGAGACAGTTTCATGAAAAGTAGAACGAATTCGTGAAACTCGAAGCAAAAACGTTTCAACAAGGCCTTTTTCGTGAAACTTTTTCGTGAAACAGTGCGAGACACTCAAGCTAGTATGTTAAGGCTTGGGTCAGCTGCTATTATGGAACAAAACTTTGATTTTTTTGTTGTATTCCTAAAACGTGTCAAAATGACTTGAAATATGGACCATCAATAGAATTTGGGTAGATAAAGAGCCTTAACTCAAAACATTTGCATTAGGGGTGGTCACGTGAGCAGTTAGAGAGATAAAAGCAATACACAATTATTTTAAGCCGTTGGTGGCGAGTTCCAGTGATAAATTCTAGCTAGTACCTTACAGCTATTTCGTTGTAAGTGCTTTATAGATTGTCGTTCGGAATGGGTGACTTTCATTTCTTTTTAAGGAGATATGGGGTAAAACAGATCACGTGACCAGATAATCAAAATCATTTTTATTCAAATTTTTCTTTAAAAACAAACAAGAGCCACCCATGCCACATAGAACGACAATCTATAAAGCACTGGGAGAGAAATATATTAAGGTATTTGTTAGAATTTCCTACTTGAACTCGACAGCAACAAGCTATTTTTCTGTTTTCCAATGTAATGACGTCATAGGTCACGTGATCATAAAAAAAACTTTGCACTAAAAAGTTAAGGACCCGAAATCCAATGTATGCACTAGTTTTCGTTTAAACGTTTGCTGAAACTCGTTGTGAAATTCTGTTCACCAGCCTCCCTCGATATAATTATTTCTAGTGCCATGCGCTTTATCGAAACCGGTCAGGCGCGCGAAAATTTAAAACATGGCGCGAGACGATAGAAGAAAACGTGCTCTTGCCGTTTTAATGATAGTAGAGGCCATGGAGGATGACGAAACTGAACCAGTTGTACAACAGTGAAAGCGTATTCACTGGTTACGATCGTGGATAGGAAGGAGAGCGACGAGGGGAGTTTATCATCAACTGATAAAAAAAGAGTTAGAGCTCGAAGATGAAGTAGCCTACAGAGATTTCTTTCGTATGAATGGACAGAAATTCAGGTTTATTGTGGACAATGTAGGAGAATCTCTTTTTTTTCTTTTTCATTATTTTTCTCTCGAGCTCTCTTGATCCAGCTTCGGAAAGCTCGTCTTCTTCGCTGTCGATATCGCTACTCTCTTCCATGTCGTCCGCCATTTTCAATTTGACTATCGTACACAGACCGCTGAGCGCCCTGAGTTAATTTATGGACTTTCCAACATTGCCGGGTTTCATATCGTAAGAGACTGGGTACGAACCCTAAATATTGTGATAATCAACACAAGACCCACATAGCCAGACTAGAGCACATCGAGTTAAGCAAAAAATCCAAAGTTTGGTGTTAATCGGGTCAATATTGAACGACTTATGGCCATTCAAAAATGATAGAATTTACAAAGAAATGTATGGAGCAGCGGACAGTTTATCCGGCAATCCTGAAACTATTTTGCTTCGAGTTTCACGAAAAAGTAGAACGAAGTTCTACTTTTCATGAAACTCTCTCGCAACGCAAATTAGAAAACGTTTCCTGAAAACGACCATGTTACACGGTGAAACTCTTGGTGAAACCTGTCTCGCACTGTTTCACAAAACAGTTTCACGAAAAAGTTTCACCATGTAACAAGCTAGGCCTTTAAACCACTGAGCCATTGCACCGTGTAACACACCTCGTGAAACTTGTTTCAGCAAACATGTTACACGGTGAAACTGTCTCGCACCGTTTCACGAAAAAGTTTCACGAAAAAGTTTCACCGTGTAACAAGGCCTTTACAACGAAATAGCTTTAAGGTACTAGCTAGAATTTATCACTTGAACTCGCCACCAACGGCTTAAAATAATTGTGTATTGCTTTTATCTCTCTAACTGGTCACGTGACCATCCCTAATGCAAATGTTTTGAGTTAAGGCTCTTTATCTACCCAAATTCTATTGATGGTCCAAATTTTCAAGTCATTTTGACACGTTTTAGGAATACAACAAAAAAATCAAAGTTTTGTTTCACGAATTCGTTCTACTTTTCATGAAACTGTCTCGCAACGCAAATCCGAAAAAGTTTCCTGAAAACGACCATGTTACACGGTGAAACTCTTTGTGAAACCTGTCTCGCATGCACCGTTTCACGAAACAGTTTCACGAAAAAGTTTCACCGTGTAACAAGACCTTTACGCTAGCGAGTGGTTTGGATAATTTAGAGGTCTTTAAACGACTGAACATTGTCAGCGGCGTAGCGTGCTTTTTTTCCAATGTACGCACAGAGCAACGAGCGCCGAAGGCGTGAGTTTCTAGGGGGGTGATGGCGCATGCCCCCCCCCCCCCCCCCCTGGAAATTTAGAAATCTAGAGTCTTGGAAATACCATTTTCTTCGTTTTTCCAGCGGACTTTCTCGCTACATAAATACATAGTAAAATGCATCTATCACTCAATTTTTTTGGGATTTATGTAAAGGATTTATATAAAGCTTATAAAAAAATATACTGTTACCGAGGTCTATTAGCGATATAACAACCCGATAGGCGAAGCCGGTTTTTTTGGTATTTATTTTGTTTGAGAGACTGTTCATTGGGGCTGCTACATGTTTTCTCCGGGATTTTCACTGGTCGAGAGACGACTACGTCACTGCAGATAACTTTGACGAGCGGCGAACGCGAGAGCTGATAGGGAGCCGGCGGGGGCATGCTCCCCGAAAATTTTTGAAATATAGGGTCTCTGAAATAGCATTTCCTGCCTTCTGAGAGTAGTTTCCAGGAAGTTTACACTGAGTCAGCTGTAAGATTTGGTCTTAGATTTCTTTTTTTTAATAATATTTTTATGCTTCTTATAATATTTATATTTTAAGGATTTTAAATTGTACGCACGTGCGTACTTGCGTATTTGCACGCTACGCCCCTGATTGTCACAGCACGGAACGTCCTTGACCGAAAATGAGTAATTGACACCGACTCTTATTATCCTTGCGTAAAACATGAAGGCATACATTCATTCGAGTATTACTCTCCATTATGATAATGAGAAAATAAATTCCAGAGTGAATAATTTATTGCTTCAGAGATTTCTACCCATACTCCCGTTCGGTCTAGTCGCGTAGTCGTGAGGCCGGTCAGCGACAACGTTTTCTGAAATGACTGTTTTTACAATAACAGAGCGAAATCTCGCAATCTGATTGGTTCTCAGCCGTTGTCAATAACTAAAGAGTACAGACACACTGTATGACGAATCGCTCGCGCACGGAGCCAGCGCGCGCTTGAAACAGTTTTTCTTTCAAACTTTTTCCTTGTTTTTGGATGTTTTTCGACTTTGTTATTGTAAAAAACAAATTGAAGATGTTTTTTTCGTTGTCGCTACGCTCGTGGTTCCACTTGAGTTTTGAACATTTTGTGACGTCAAATCCATTGTCAATAAGACAGACGATGGAAAACCGCTTGCGATTTGTTAAATGCACCACGATAATGACGTCGCCAGGGTTGTCACGTGATAACTACGCGTCGATCACGTGGTATAAATCAACCAACCAGAAGATCGTAATTTGTACAATGTATGAAAATTGAATAATATAAAAATCTCTGTTCTCTAAGGGAGGGATATAGATAGATAGATCTTTATATATTTATATATTTATATATTATATATTTATATACACTCAATTGCAGAAAGGTTGTAGTATACATTTATACAAATATCTAATGAGATACAAGATATCTAATGAGATACAAAGTGCGAAACATCGCTTATTTTCTTCTAATATATCTGAAACATCAATTTTAGATTAGTATCGCATCCAGCAAGGTTAAAACAATAATTTTCAGCACTATTTTGTGCTTAAACAGTTGTAGTTTAGCATGTTTAACATTTTGCATCTCATTAGATATTTGTCTGATATTTGTATAAATGTATACTACAACGTTTCTGCAATTGAGTGTATGTAGAGATAACCCTAGTATAGGATCTTCATGACAGGCGAATCCGGCAACCTACCGCGGCCTGGGTACGAGACAGGGGAGAAGTTTTTTTTGTAAATTGAAATTTACAAAAACCCAAATAAAACAATGCAATCACATATTGCGTCGTTATGAAGAGACTGGAGATGAATGACGAAACAGATGGCAGCCTACCCGATATGGTTATCATTACCAAATAAGGAATCCATGCACTGCCTTCAAGATGGCAGCTGCGTAAGCCGCCGACTATTAATCATAATTCTTTGAGAAGCTAAATCAACACCACAATTTATTACGTGAATAAATAAATTATTATTATTATTATTATTATAGATCTACAAACAATCTGACACGTTCACGATCAATAAAGCAGGTAACAGCTTGACGGCTTGCAAATTATGGCGTTTTCAAACCTCTCTCAGTGCAGTTTTGACGATTTATAAGCGAGTAGAACACGGAATCTTCTCTCTCGTTATGATATGTGTTCAAGCACCGCTCCTTGATCCTTGAAAATGACGCCTTTTCTCCATCTACGTCGACAGCCATTAGTTTAATAACAATTCGCGATGTCCAATGTCATAATTATTTTCGACATTTCGGTGTTTGTGAGACCTGGTGATACACGCACTCGAAGATCAGGGGTATCGAATGGTCAAGGCGAGACTTTGCTAGTCTCCGAGACAAGGCATTTTTTGCGAGCCCGAGACGCTTTTTCACCGATTTCCTTTGTTTTCAAAATTCGAGACTCTTGATCGAGTTGGCTTTTTGTGAAAAAAAAACAGACTTCGAGACCCGCCAATTTTTTTTGCGAGACTGACATTTTGCGGGGACCCGTCAACACCCCTAAAATCGAAAACCCTCAGAAAATTGTATTTTTAAATGCCGATCAGCGGCATGCAGTACGGTCTTGAAAAGTGTCCTGTACATAAATTCAGCATTGCATGAGTACGTCTTCAGCAATTGTTATTCATAGCTGATCTACCTTGTAAGCATTTTTCAAAATAATAGTTTATTACCCTCTCATTTGTCATGTTAGTGTAATCCATGCACATCTTATATAGTTCATCTTAATTACAATGGCTACACAAATAAATAATTTTTAAATTTAAAAAAAAAAAAAAATTCTTATACTTTGACAATGCTATGACATTCGTACTATTTTCCAATATTTGTTCGTTTTATAATAAATATTAGCCTCGAGTCAGTGTAAATTATTCACAAATATCAACAAGAACACGAAAATATGTTGACATGAAACAATAGAAACATTTTTTGAATTGCACGGACTGTTATCTGAATCGAGGCTAAGCCTGTACAGATGCGTCTTTTGTCATGGACAGCGGTCATCTCTAAACAACGCGAAACTGGAGTATTTGTCTATCATATACATGTATATTTGTAATACCGATAAGTAGTATTAGGGGAGGTTACTTGGAATGTAAGTTCTGAGACGTTTCTCCTGTCATATTGTGACGAATTAAGTAAATAAAAGAAATATCAGTGAAAAACAACTTATCATCATTAAGGGGGCAGACGGATGTCATTGTCGTTCATGACGAGACAGACAGACAGACAGACAGACACTTAACGAGATGACAATTTGTGAAATTTACGGAAAGATACCATAAAAGATACCGGGATCCCTCCGGCAACTACGAATACACGAACCTGATCCTCCTTATATGGGAGTCAACCGGACGTGTCATCTTTCTGATCATATCAAAATGGACTGTTCAAAGCCTTGAATTCTTCACTATAGATAATGTGCATTCAGTAATACGCTAACCGGAGCATAGTAGGTTCATGTTGAGTCTTTGTGACTACCGTATTTTCAGGCCTTGATGAGTCTCTCTTGATGAGTCGTTGTTGAGAGCTAGTTGGATGTTAGCTGGACACATGTCGACTCGTCAAGTGGATATGGCATTCAACTTCTTTCCCCTCAAGAATCAATCCTGATTTAACTAATTACGTTTGCTTCGTAAATATTTGGTATAGCAAAAACATAATGAGAAAAAAAAAGAAAGAAAGATGAAAAGTACGGGAAGAAACTGACTAAAGAGGAAGGAAAGCGAGACAAAAGCAAAGAAAAACAAATATTATCTATGCAAAAATTAAAGATTCAATCGTAGTTTTCCGGCCGGTTCTTTTCAGAAAGGAAAACACATCAGTTTTAGGTACTTGTCCTTTTTTAATAAGATTACGTCAGTATGTTGAAGATAAACTCAAGGTCATTGAAAGAAAGAAAAAAAGAGTGAAAGACTGTATGAATAGGAAATGCTAATTTGCCGATACCATTGAACTTCTTATCCAAAAGAGCAATATAAATCTTTAGGTATCTGTAGTCTCATTATCAATACTCTGGATGACAGATGCAAATTTACAGCTCTCGTCCGACGATCGTTCATACAGCAGAATCCCGCTAACTGACTCATTCGAACTCCCCGCTAACTCGAACTATTAAAAAAAAATCGTTTTCTCTTCGCTCAAATCAGGGTCAAATTTACCCAGTTAACTCGAACCCCCGCTAACTCGAACCGTTTTCCGCGGTTTCCCTTGGGAGTTCAGTTTTAGCTGGGTTCTCTATATATATATTCTCTCGCGACATCCCATTCAAAGGCCATCTAATCACTCACCGATATGCATGAATCAGTACAATGCTGTTCCTACGTCTCATCATTTCAGCCAATCATGGTCTTTGTTCTATAGATGTTATATACCATTTTTATGTTTGCAAACGCGTTTTGTCCGGTCTGTCACATATCAGGTATATTAATATTCTGACCTATTCAACGCTGAAGTTCTGTCTCTCATTTGTACAAACAGTCCCTTTGTCACGTTTGTTCAAACGTTTATCACCCGTCATCTTGGATTTTTAAGCCGAAGAAGCAACCGAATCGTTGTGTTTTTGGGGGTTTAGAGTGCAAGAATTACTTCTCTGTAAACCATACTCAAGATTGACTGACCATCCGCAATGACAACGCTTTTAATTGCTATGGGGAACTTCGTCCGTGAACTGAGTCGTATGTATATGATATAATGTATGATATTTTTATTGATATTCACTTTAGTATTGCCGGCTCAGCTCAGTGTGGGCCCGGTTTGTATCTGCACGTTTTCTCATATGTTTAATTGTGATTGATCTTCATATTACCATGGGTTACTGTTTTTATACACAGGACGAACTATTAAACCAAATGATTCAATTTTTTTCGATCAAGCACAACACAACATGATTAAAAGTAATGTTTCTATACCAAGATAATATTCAAAGTTCTTTTCGTTGTTTTTCGAAATGCATTTTATGAGCGATTTAATCGGGCAAATAAGCTGACTGATTTTAGCTATTCTCTTTTATTGTAATCAGTGTGTTTTGTATCTTACATGTCGATCGCTTCTAAGAGTAATCACTTTTCAAATACAACTGATTCATTTTCACTGACCACATTTACTTGGCGGGCATTCGATCGAGCGCGACGCGCGCCGTCGCTAAAAACGGCGGGAAATTCGATTCCTCGCTCACAAATCGGAATATCATTCTCGAGCTCAGTCGGAGCTAGGCCTTGACACAAATATCTCGAAAAATGGCCTAAATATGTTTCCGGAAATTCTAAAAAAATCTCTAAATATCCCAAAAAAAATCCTAAATATCTCGAAAATTTCTCTAAATATCCCCATATATCCATATTATTATTATTTTCACCGGTTTCCATTGTAGTAAAAGATCAAATAATGAGAAGGGAAATAAACAGCCTTGAGTTAAAACTCGGTCGAAACGGCTCTAAAGACATGGACGACTGCAAATTGGTGACTGGAAGTACTTGAGAACCCTTAAAATATGCCGCGGGGCGGCCCCCAACCTCGATCTCAGGATCGCAGGGATCCCGTAGCGCCGATTTGGTTGGATTTCACTAGTTTTCAGTGAGTTTTGGTCATTTTTAGTAGTCATTTGGGGTTTTAGACCCAAGATTAAGTCCTAAATATCCAAAAATATCATATTTTTGTCTAAATATCTCGTGTTTTTCTAAATATCCCAGGAGCTTCTAAATATCTCAAAAAATATCCGGATATTTGTGTCAAGGCCTAGTCGGAGCCGATTGTTGTTTCCATAATTAGTTCCCGCCAATCTCATTTAATTTAGATTAGCTGAATAATCAAAAGCAACTTGTTCAAAAATAATCTTGACTATTTAAAATCACCAAAAAAAATCGAGTTTTGTGCAGCCGACTAAAACCAATTTCAACTTAATTTGCATGGATTATTTTCTATTGAATATTTTTTGGGATTTCTTACTAAGGTTTATTGTTTCATGATGATATGTCTTGATTTGCAAAGATGTTTAACAGTTTTGTTTGGTCTACATTTTAGGAATACGAGATTTGAGATACGGAGATGTTTTCGTTTTTTAATCATATTCTCTCGCTGAATTTTGTTTGTTATGATTTTTCAATGCTTTTTTTTCCATTCAATTCGCAGTTTTATTTGGTCTTTTAGGATAAAATTAAATGACTTTTCACTCGCAATAACTGACTATAAGTGTACTAAAGCTTTGCTTATCGACAGAGATATCTTCAAGACGAAAACTCGTTATTTATTCTTCGATTTTTAAGGAGATTTGCCGTGTGCTGTTTTCACTAAAATGATAACTCAATTAGAGTGCTTCTCTGAAAGCATGTGATATGCATGCAATTAAATTTTGAGTCTCATTCGAATTAAAAATAACGTTTGGCTATTAAAGTATAAATATTGTGACTTCCCCCGCAAATACAGCGACATGTGTTAATGCATTGTATTCATCTCTCGATACTCATATTCGCCATGCGGAGGAAGATAGAATGCCTCGACGACGTCATAGTTTGAGTCAATAGAACGTCCTTTGTGATTGTTTTTTTTGAAATTGATTTCATACTATTACCACATTATGAACGAATTGCCAGTAAAAACGAAAAATGATTGCCAAGCTTCTTCGGTGATAATTATCCTGAAGTGCCTGAGATGAAATAGGCCTGAAACAATAACTTTTCATTAAAGTTTACGTTTTTTGAATAGTTTGATAGATGGTTTATTCAATTGGTACATAAGCAGCCAGAGGCTGACTGAATTGCGTGGATAAACTAAGCATAACGGTTACAAAAGCGGCTATAAAATATCCGGCTGGAAAAAACTAACCTATATATATTGATAACCACCCCCACTATAAAACCCTAGGCACAGGTAGCCCAAGGTACGTATCTATGAGATTCTTGTTATCGAGCTGTATACACCTATTTCAAAAAACGTTGGCATCTGAAATCTGAATCTGAAATCTGAATCGATCTGTGACCTAAAAACACTCGTAGTCACACTATTCGCCAACGCAGGTCTTCGCCTAAAGGTCGTGGCATATTCCAGTAATTACAAGATAGATCACAACTCATACCCACAATAATAATAATATTTCAGATTCAGATTCAGATTTCAGATTCAGATTTCAGATGCCAACGTTTTTTGAAATAGGTGTATAATGCTTTGTATGGGACCTTAGGCTCTGGTCGATAACTCCGTAAATAATAAAGCCAATGAACTCTAACCTTCCTGTATGTAGTGTTGTTTGTGTCGTTGTTGATCTCAGGTAGCGATTTCAGGTCATTCCGGCGATTTTTAGCTGAGCTCTCTCTTCTTCTTAGTAGTGAAATCGCTACCAGAGATCAACAACGACACAAACAACACTTCAGGAAGGTTAGAATTTATTTGCTTTATTATTTATGGAGTTATCGACCAGAGCCTAAGGTCCCATACAAAGCCTTATATACAGCTCGATAACAAGCCTCTCATAGATACCTTGGGCTACCTGTGCCCTAGTCGATAACCTTTCAAAAGCACCTGTTGGCCAACTCGTGGATTACCACCCTCCCTCAAAGTTGCGAGCCTGCGATGTGACTTCAGCGGCAACGTAGTGAAAGTTTACAGCCGAGTGAGTGAGTGATCCCAAAATTGTCCCAATGTCATCCCTATATAATCCACGAGTTAAAAACAACCTTCAGAAACTATTAAACCAGGTAAAGGGTAAATAAACCACAGCATCTTTACGAGTAACGAGTGGGATGTATCGGAAACTGCATGGCGTCATAGTTTACTTCATCCGGATATAACGTGCTTTGTGATTGGCTACTTAAATCTGAATTGAACTTGATTACTATTGCAGTGTAAAGGTCGTAATGTCCTGTTAACGAGTGGGCTTGTGATTGGCTATTCAAAATTTGAATTAATATGTTACTGCTCCCTCGGTGTTTATCGCAGACTCGCTCCCAGTGATTACTCTATAACATGAAGAACGCCTAGCGGATTGGCGAGACTTTTTCGCAAACTGAGGAGCATGGGAGGCAAGAAATTATTCCCATGAATCTCTTTGAAAAGTTCGAAAATGACTGGGCACGAGCCTGGTGTTCATTCGTCATCACGAGTGGGTGAGAAATAATTAAGGTCCGCTGACGTCATAATCTATGGTACATTGACGGGCTTTGTGACATTTTTCAATACCTTGCTTTCCTCAAGTGGGCGTTCCTTTATGAACCAATCAAAAGCGTGCTAATGCATCTTCGTCATTTATCAAAGTTTTTCAATGCGCTACGGTACCGTAACTTTTTCTCGTACGAAAACGACTCTTTGACATTTGTTTTTGACATGATTAACGTTAGGTATCTAGAATGTTCCTCACGACACCACCCAGTCCTGCACACACACAGACACACCACACCATGATATCCAATTTGCCCTCAAGTCTTAATAAGGTTTTTTTTTTTATTAAAATTAATTTACTCATAACTTGATCCCTTGATCCCTTGATCCCATGACCCCTGATCCCTTGATCCCTTGATCCCTTGATCCCTTGATCCCTTGATCCCTTGATCCCTTGATCCCTTGATCCCTTGATCCCTTGATCCCTTGATCCCTTGATCCCTTGATCCCTTGATCCCTTGATCCCTTGATCCCTTGATCCCTTGATCCCTTGATCCCTTGATCCCTTGATCCCTTGATCCCTTGATCCCTTGATCCCTTGATCCCTTGATCCCTTGATCCCTTGATCCAGTCCCCGAGAGGGGCCTTACCTTCTTCATTGTATGTCATTTATCCTTACTTTGTTGCTTCATATTCTTTCTACTCTTTGTTTCCTTTTACGGCGTACATACCAGGGGTGGATCTAGAGATTTTGAAAGGGGGGTGCACCACTAAGGGGCCGTAAGGCCCCTTCTTCTAGGGGTTGTGGGGGCATGCTCCCCCAGAAAATGTTGAAATCTAGAAGCTCGAAAATGCAATTTCCATCCATTCTGGGCATCAAATGGCGGGGAAACGTGGGCGAATATGTATCGGGCCCAACTCAAAGGGGGGAGGGCACCGGCCCCCCGGCCATGCCCCCCCTCCTTGGATCCGCCCCTGCATACATTAACTGACTCATTAAGTTTCTTTGATTCTCTTTCATTTTGCATTGGCATCTTTCTGTTTGGATTCCTTCGAATCCTCTCTCTCTCTCTTCTCTCTCTTTTTGTCTGTCTGTCTGTCTGTCTGTCCGTGTCTGTGGGTCTTTTTGTCTGTCTGTCTGTCTGTCCTTTCTTCCTTCTTTCTGTATTGATTGTGACTCTTTTTTTGTTTTCCTTATTTTTTTCTCTTTATTAATTTTTAATTTTTTTATTTCTTTCTCTCTTCCTTTCTTTCTCTCTTCCTTTCTTTCTCTCTTCCTTTCTTTCTCTCTTTCTTTCGTCATTTCTTCTTTTTCCTTCCTCTTGCTTGAACGTTTTAGTTCTTGCCTTTTCTTCTTGCCTTTGGCTGTCAGTTTTATGGAAAATACTTCCACCCTAGTTGTTCACGTCACTAGCTAAATACAACTTATCACCCATAAATTACTTTTATCCTGTTGACAGTTAATTTACTTTACAATAACAGTAACCACAAGTAAGGCTCAGGTGATTCGCGGCTCTAGGTTTCAGTGTATTTTTTATCTCCAACAGGAGAATTTGTGTTATGTAGCCCTTCCCGCTACTGAAAGCTAAAACAAAACAAAGCCAAAGAAAATTACAATTCAAAAGAAAGACGACTTTTTATGATCAAACGAAGGACCATGTCAAGATGTAGAGGTTAGTTTAGAATAAAGCTGATGCCGAATCGAAGCCTTGCAATTTCCCGCCAATTTCACAGAAGCCGTCGCGTGTGCAGGTGTGCTCTTCATTTTAGGCGCCAAATTAAACTTTATCCGGCAAGAGGGAAGGCTAAAGCACAAAAGATTTGCAGTTGTTTGAGTGATTGACAAATACAGCCTCCAAAAGCAGGAAATGACATGTATAAGTAGGTGAGCAAGGAGTTTGTAGAATTCAAAGAGAATTTTCAAATGATTTAGGAGTATTTTGAACCTACAAGACACGAGACTCATTCGTTCGGCAGTTTTCGATATATTTCAAGATTCAAGAATCTCAAACTCATCACAAAAGGTAATCGTTTTCATTTGTTTCACATTTGTTATTATTTCTAACATTTATCTGTATATTTCGGTATTCAGACTTCAAGAAATTCGCGTTTAGGAGGAAGTTCAAGGTTCGTTTGAATCAAATACAAGCTACATAACCAATATTTTTAACTCCAAAAAGGCTGTATAGACAATATATTTTCTTAATGGTTCGACAACTTTAAATATACGAGTTTCGTCAACGACCCTCAGGGTATTTACTGTATAAATCGCCCACGGCTGAAATACCGGTCGGCTTATGCATGCACTGAAGCATGTATTTTACATTTGTATAGGTATATTGTATATAAACAAACCAACATGCCTAAGGCAAACTTGACTAACGTCAGTCCAGGCCATCAGTTTCATTATTTGCTGTAAGTGTTTGTCAAATATTTAAAACTAGAAGATGAACGGAGGTTTTAGCGTTGAGTACCGTTTTGAGAGTTCATAAAAAACTTGTCAGTTTTCCAATGGTGCAAAAACGAACATTCAAAACCTCTTTTTCTTAGGTATATAAAGCATCACTCGCAGCTCATTATCGTAATCTGTTCTTCAAAATGTTTTATTAAAAACGCAGCAACAATGTTATTCGGTACTTTTTGGTAAAATAGTAATAATAATAATAATAATAATAATAATAATAATAATAATAATAATAATAATAATAATAATAATAATAATAATAATAATAATAATAATAATAATAATAATAATAATAATAATAATAATAATAATAATAATAATAATAATAATAATACATAAACAGATCCAGCGTTCGCATCAGTTCGCATCGCTCTAACTTTTTTGTCAACAAAATCAAAATGTATTGCTTTTGCTTCTGAAATTACAACTGCCGTCAAATTGAAATTACTTATAATTTATGTCCTCGAAACACAGATAAAATGTCTACAAAACCCTATCGGCGATTTTTCATATTTTACGTGTTTCTAATCTAGAGTCACGAATAATTAATTTTCTTAACCGGATCTGATCACAGAAAACGCGATAAAACAAAATTATTTTAAATTACAGTATTTTAAAGTGCAATTAGTCTTTGATTTCATTTTGGTCAGGCTAAACATTTAATGAATCATGATTTATTACTAAAATATAAACAAGGTAATCTATTATGATTTTTAGGTTTTAATTTGATATATAATATGTGGACATACGATTGCAGCGAATTGCGAATTGCAGCGTGATGACTGCAGTCGTTACCAACATAAAATAATGGTACGAAATACTGTAACTTCCACAGGTTGTACCAAGGGAGGAGTGATACGTACGTAGAGGGAAATTGAGAATTTAGTTATTTATTCCAAGCTTTTAAGTTTAAAAAAAAACTTAAGCTTAAAATTTAATTTTCAACCGAGGAGGAGATAGATGAGGTTGGCATTGTTGTAATTACTCCAAAATTAAAACAAATTAAAGAATATCACAGGATTTTCCCCTTACGTTCAGTTTTAAATATATATACGTTTTCATTTTGAAACAGCGTATTTTAGAGAAACATTTTCTTATAATCAATTTCTTGTAATGAATCTCAGATAATTTTTACCTGAGGGACTTCGTTTTATTTGGAGATAAAACGTTTCGTGAGGCTTGGGGAAGCTGCAGAATCTGATAATTGATAGTCAGATGCGAGAATTCCAGAGTAATTTGTCATTAATGGCAATTATGAGATTGATTGCGTACTGACGGTCACGGAAATAATAACCGTAAATGGAGGGAGAGAGTTAAGTAAGTAAATAGATAATAAATGAATGAATGAGAATGACATAGATAATTGACTGAACGAATAAATGAATGAATGAATGATTGAATAAATAAATAAAAAAGTAAGTAAATAAATAAGTAAGTAAGTAAATAGATAATAAATGAATGTGATGAGAATGACATAGATAATTGACTGAACGAATAAATGAATGAATGAATGATTGAATAAATAAATAAATAAATAAATAAGTAAGTAAATAAATAAGTAAGTAAGTAAATAGATAATAAATGAATGTGATGAGAATGACATAGATAATTGACTGAACGAATAAATGAATGAATGAATGATTGAATAAATAAATAAGTAAGTAAGTAAACTGAGTAAGTAAGTAATTAAGTGAATGAGTGAGTGAGTGAGGGATTGGTTGAATGGATGAACGAATGAATAAACGAATGAATGAATGAATGATTGAATAAAAAATATATAAAAAAGTAAGTAAATAAGTAAGTAAGTAATTAAGTGAATGAGTGAGTGTGGGAATGGATGAATGGATGAACGAATGAATAAACGAATGAATAAACGAATGAATAAACGAATGAATAAACGAATGAATAAACGAATGAATAAACGAATGAATAAACGAATGAATAAACGAATGAATAAACGAATGAATAAACGAATGAATAAACGAATGAATGATTGAATAAATCAGATAAATAAAAATGTAAGTAAATAAGTAAGTAATTAAGTGAATGAGTGAGTGAGGGAATGAATGAATGGATGAACGAATGAATAAACGAATGAATGAATGAATAAATAGATAAATAAAAAAGTAAGTAAATAAGTAAGTAAGTAATTAAGTGAATGAGTGAGTGTGGGAATGGATGAATGGATGAGCGAATGAATAAACGAATGAATGAATGAATGATTGAATAAATAGATAAATAATAAAGTAAGTAAATAAGTAAGTAAGTAATTAAGTAAATGAGCGGGTGAGGGAATGGATGAATGGATGAACGAATAAATGAATAAATAAGTAATTAAGTGAGTGAGTGAGGGAATGGATGAACGAATGAATAAATTAATGAACGAATGATTAAAAAAATAAGTCAGTCAGGCAGTGAGTGATTTACTGAATGAATGAATGAATGAATGAATAATCAAAGTAAGTAAATAAGTGAGTAAGTGCCGAGTGAATGAATGAATGAAATTAAAAGGATCGAATACATAACCTAGCGTTTTATCGTAATACAACTAAATCAAAATAAACTTCCAGGCGATCGAAATGAAGAGATTTGCAATTCAAATATACCATGCTCAAAGGAAGCATCTATCATGATAGGAAATGAATCAGATCCTGCTCGATCAGTTCAAATAATATTGCGACTCACATATTGATATCCAGTTGCTATGGAAACAACAGTAAATAATGGGTGTTGCTATGGTAACCCTGTAAGTATCGAGATTTTGAACAGGTATGGGATAGATAAACACCAAGTCAAGATGGACGATCAGGAAACCGTTCACTGTTTTTAAAAGGTCAGCTTTGTTTCATAGTTCAGTTGTAGCTGGAGTGAAGGCTGGTGAGATACTGATGTATGTATCTAAAAAGATATGATAATTTTTTGGGCGCGCAAACGGTCACGCAAAAGCGTTGAAACGTTTTCTTTTGTGTGTGTGCTTCTAGACGAAAGTAGTCTTATATATAGATATAGCGCATGTTTCTATAATAAGATCTAAAATGAAGTTTTACGGCCAGGGATATATGGAGTCATTGTTTTTCTAGATGAAAGTGAAAGTAGTCTTATACTAGATAGCGCATGTTTCTATTATAGGATCTAAAGTGAAGTTAACGGCCCTGAAAATTGCTTAGGAATTGAACATCCTTTCAAGAAACGCAGGCAGGCCACGAATATGGAGTATGCCGGAGTGAACAGATTTGTCAGTGTTGTATAAGTTATCGCGAAGAGGCGTTTGCTCTGTGGTTCTTACAGCTGGTTAGTTGCCTTAAACGCATGCAAGCGGTCAGGTTTTATTAACCTATGCGGTGTATAGAATTCATATATACGATATATACCCGCATGGACTTTTAGGAAGATGCGCTATATAAATTTTGTATATTATTATTATTATTATTATTATTATTATTTTATTTTATTTTTATTTATTTATTTATTTATTTATTTATTTTATTATTTTTTATTTTTATTTTGCCGTGTTTTATACTTACTAGATAAAGATAAATCATGCATTGCGGCGCACACCAAATTTCAATGTACTAAAAGTGACGACCATGCAAACTTACTAAAAACTTCAGGATCAGTTGAGTAGAAATTGTTTATAGTCTCAGAATTTCATAGTTTGGATAGTCTTTGGAGAAAACACTGAATCGATTAAAGCTGATTAACGTACCAAGATGAATTACTCAACTTTACGATTTGAGCATTTAAATAAGTGGAGAGTTTGCGGTCACGGACCGGCATACCTCATGCAATCTCTGTCTTTTCCGTTCCTCGGATTGTTCTCCACGGACGCACATTATTCTTTCGTAATATAATAATAAACTTGTTTCGCCTGTCCTGCCTCTTCAGTATGCCGGATGGTACTTTACGAATTAAGTTGATTATAATATTACGAAAGAATAATAATGTGCGTCTGTGGAGAATAATCCTAGGAAGCCAAAGACAGAGAGATTGAGGTGTGTCCGATTAACCAAGAAATTATCTACAACAATTAATACATTACTGTAAATTTGTTTAGTGGAGAAGATGTCACTATGACTCTATCGTGAAACCATTGCTTATGCAGATGGCAAGAAACACGAAACCAAAAGACACAAAATAAAAACCCTGAAAATCTGCTACTGATTGAAGCAGGACAAAATAATTAGGAGGAGAAAAAGTGACAAAGCAATATTTTTCAGTTTCAATTTAAAATAAAAACAAAGCAAAAAAGGTGGAAATAGTCACCGGAAATAGAAACTCAAAACGCAATAATTTATCAAACCTTTTAGTTTAGAACAGTCTGTCTCTACACAATAGCGAAAGCGCATTTATAAATAATAGACCATAAAACTGATAAAGGGCAAAAGCTTTATTTGTCATTTTACTATGAGTTTCTTTGTCAGTATTATATATTGAAGAAATAGAAAACGAGCGAGCGTGCTATGTGCAGATTTATAGCACGCGGGGACTGATCAGAACATGAGAGAAGTGTTAAGAGAAGCACGACGCGTAAGTTCCCAAGTGCTATAAATCTGCACATAGCACAGCGGGCAAGTTTTCTATTTCTTTTATAAAATACAATTATGATTTTAAGGCAAGTTTTCAATTTTGTTCGTTACAAAAATGTTTGAATATCTGCGCGCGCGTGCTGTGTGCTCTCATAAAGCACGCGGAATACGCATCCTTTGGCCAATCAGAGCGCGCGTTATATCATAGTTATTTTATAAATATATATATATATCACTCATAGATGAAATTGATGTTCAAACATTTTTAAAATTGCCGTCGACATATATTAACTATAGCCCTCCTGAATACCCAGTTGTAATCACCAGCCCTGGTTGCACAAAGGTGGTTAGCGCTCTACTGGAAAAGTCCTATCCAACGGATAAAAACGGTGCAGTTATCCAATAACTAGACTCCACAAGTGGAGTTAACTCGGGCTCCTTTTCTAAACATACAGTTCGTACTGCATACTAAGATTGGAACGAGCATGGCCCCGTGATTAACCTACTGGGGCTCGACCGACGAGTTTTCGGAAAGTCAATCGGCAACTATTGGTAGATCTGAGCCTGCGATGCATCATGAAAGCGGCACAGAGCGCATGCGCAATAGTGGCCCATTGCAGATTTGACGACCAAACATGACGAAGAACAGTTTGCATTTTTAGGCTCGGGCTTCCCACAGGGAGCCCGAGTAAAAATCCGTTTCCCCTATCCTCCCCTCTCCCCTGCGCCAGGTTACGCAGGCTAGTCTCCGTTGGAGGACTTATCCGGTGGTAACCACCTTTCGTGGCAACCGGGGCCAGGTTGATATCTAGTTTTTAACCTCACAAATTCAGGTTGTTTTAACCTGGTAATCAAACCCAGTAAATAACCTGGCAAAGCTTGAGAATGGTCTCTAAGGCCTCTGCCACGCTACTCCTTTTTCGTTTGAAAACGCATCGTTTTTAAATTGTTCTATATCCTCAAGGGAATCGAACACAATCAGCTCATTACCAGAAACAATAGGAAAACGCAGGTTAGCGTTTTAGTGTGGACGGGGTCTAAAATTAGTTCGACATATATTAAACGTCAATGACTGAAGGGCAAACCCGGTGTTGGCATTTACGACTACACAATGTTGTTTCAATGTGGGACGCGGGTTAGGGGGTACAACGCGCATGTCAACAACCGATGATAGCCGCACAGCAAAACTTATCAAACAATGACGATATGAAACAGTTATACCTATAGCCTCGGTATATAAGCAGTATATTATATCGCTTATACACCTCAGTATCGATATGCTATTACGTTTAATAGTCCTTCACAGTTCCCTGCGCCATCTTGAAAGGTAGCCGCGCCTTTGCATCGAAGCGAGACCAACGGTGACCTTTTGTCTCAAGGTCACCGTTTGTCTCGCTTCGATGCAAAGGCACACCTTTCAAGATGGCGCAGGGAACTGTGAAGGGGACTATACGTAGTTCAGGCTGCTTTGAGACAATTATTTAAATCATGCCGAGAATGAAGTTTTTATAATCGTTGTGCCCTAATTGATTCCTATTTGGTTGCTGACTGAGTGATTGGCAATTAGGAGTGTATATACATTGTCAACTATTCGGCGTCAATTACTTAACTAACGTAGTATCTAGTCTCCTATATAGAACATTCGTTGATGCCGTTTTCTAAACCCATCTATGAAACGCTCTATAGTAAGTAAAAGGAGTCGACTAAAAGGTGACTGTGGAAGAGCGATAAAAGATCAAGTGAAACGATCGCTTTGTCGGCTTTGCCTATGGCGGAAGTACTTTTCTCGTAATCTGACATCGACGGCACAGCTTAGACCTACGTTGATTAATGATAGTTTGTTCCACACGCAAGGTAACAAACTAATACAAATTAACACAACTAGAATAGTTTAACAAAAATGTGGGGGTTTTTTTTCCTTCTTTTTATCCGCTTTATTAACAAAGAATTAAAGTAAAACATATACAACACTCCATTGGCCTGCAAATAGCAATAACTATGAATCTGGGCAGACCAGTGGGATGAAATATATAATATAAATGTACTGGCTCCCAGAAATATAATTCTTGGGTTGCACGTTACGTCATAGCCGCCATGTTGGATCCCATTAGCTTCATTATCTTCTCTTGTTAGATAATAATAATGATAATAACTTTATTTCTCAAAACAAATTACAAATAAGAGATAAAAACAATCATTATTAAATAATAATAATAATAATAATTAAATAATAATAATAATGTTAAATTATAATAATAATAATAAATCATATTATAATGTATTCATATTTATATTGCGCAAGCTCCATGTGAATATGTACGCATTACAATAATCAACTACATGTACCAGTTCCAATCTTTGCAAAAAACTGTATCCGTCATGTAATCAACATTATCCATTATCTTTCCATCTTTTTTTATCCGAAAGCCGAATAGTCCTGAGAAAGTCTAGTCTCAATAAGCCAGTTCGGAGTTTATAATTAAGAATAAGGTTCAGTGCGCATGCGATTTTATCCCGAATTTATCACCTTCTTTTGTTAACGTTTGTGTGATTTTTAAATAACAAAAGAAGGTGATAAATTCGGGTTAAAATCGCATGCACACTGAACTTTATTCTTAAACTCCGAACTGGCTTATAAAAACCTTTGATTATCTCATTCAAAGATCAGTACTGATGTGAAAAAAGCATTTTGTGGTCGTTCAGCCGTATTTAAAGTACCCGATAAGTGTTCGTAAAATTCTGTAATGACAGCATTTTTAACTGTATTTTTAACGACTTTTTGGGTACAACTTGAAAATGATAATACCTGTGACACGAAGCCTGCATGTTTGAACAATTATTCAAACGAGTAGATATATAAAGGAAATGATTTTCTGATCACTCTGTTGTTATGGTAACAGAACGTCAGCGAAAAAAAGAGCACGAAATATGACTACATGAAAGAATGAATGCATGATTTGAACGGAGGAACGAACTGAAGCCGCATTGTTCTACGAACGGAACTACTACAAAGAAACTTGATGATTACCTTGTCTGAATAGATAGTTACAAATTCTGCAGTGGGGATTTTTTTATTTATTTTTTAGAGACAAAACAAACTCAAAATCTAGATGTTTGCTCTTCAGTTCATTTTTCATTGTCAAACATCGCAAGCTCAAATACCCCCAAAACACTCGCCCCCCCGACAATTAACCGTGTATTTCTTTCGATTACTGCCGGATAATCAAGTAATTTCAATACTACGTGTCTTTGTTTTCGGAAGAAGAGCTATCTGCTGAACACCTGCGAAAGGCACATCAATTTCATTGTATTTCTATTGGTTGTCGAGATATTTGAAGAACGCTGTGATTGGCCAACGATCTGTCAGTTCCTGACACTATCTCGAGTAACATACACGTTGGTTTCTATGAAATGAAGAAAAGTTCGTACTGTTTATTGTTGTTGACATGGATTCTAGCAACGATGAGGCTTTGTTAACCAAACGTTCTCGCGATTTTTAGGTGCCTTTCGGTGCTTCGACATGGGTTCAGCTGCCAGTTCCGTTGGCTCTCCGCCTGGTTCTACGCCGAGTTTAAACCAAAACAACCCAACAACTCCAGTTCATTCGAACACGAGATCACTAGAAGTCGTAAAGCTTCCTCGGCTCCAAAGAAACAGTCAAATGGCTTCATTGTTCTTAGTTACGCTCCAACAAACACGCCATTGATACGAAAGAGAGGAAGAATCAAAACGGGCTTTCCAGAACATGGCTTGATCCAAGATAAATATTTCCTCATAAAAGATCATTTCGACGGCGTTGATCGCTTGAATACCCTCCAAAGTTGTGGAGCGCCAAATTTCCGAAAAGCTGGTGGGTTGTACCCGGTGTACGGCATGGGCCAGCCTTCGAAGGATGGACTTGCTTTGGTAATCGAGACTCTCATCAACAATGGACACAGGGTAGGTTCTGCGAATGAACTAAATTTTACGCGAATGTGATATATTCCAAAGGGTCAACAGACTGCAGGGAATTGGAGGGGATTGCCTAAGCTAGAGGCGATTACACATCCGTTAGTATTACCATTAGCCGAAATCCCTGTTAGTTTTAATATACGACTGCAATTTAATCCTTTTTTTGGGGGGGGGAAACGACAAATATATTAATCCTCCAAATATTAACAAAAGATAGTATGTTCGGATTTGGAGAATCTCTTCAAAAATGTTCAACATATTTCAGCTGTCATAAACTTACAGTAACACGAGCTTGTTGTTAATATAAAGTCTGTGACAATCTTTGAAACCACAGTTTGATATATTCACACATTAAGCAGTTTTAAATGACATATCGATTGACGTCGTCCTTTAATCTCAATCTATATGTTCTTATAAGGTCTTATATGTTCTAACATGTATACACAGAGCGCTGGTTGAATTGTATTTATTTCTTCATTTATTTTTTCCTAAAATATCCATCTTCAGAATAAATTTTATATCTGATAAATAGTATACAAATTTATTATATTGTTGTTTTTCAAACTTCAAATTTAATGTTCCTCGGCCGGTTTGTTCTTATTATTGCCTTCTCTCTTTTTGACTGTCTGAAAAAACCTAAGAAATTAAATTAATGTCATTAGCAAAGAGTTTTTTCATACATGTGTAATTGGAAGGTGCAACAAACCATATGAAGATATACCAATAACCAGTGATAATCTTGAACAAATTTCATTGTATATTTTGATATAAATGCTTTGAAGCAAAATAATTTCAAAATTTCAGTTTTCCCCCTAGAACTTCACCACAAAACTCATTGTCAAAATTAATGTTTTCCTTCATTTTATAGAGCAAATACAATGCAGACTAAAATGCTGACAATGATGAATGGATTTCATGTTACAATTCAACATTTCACACTAAGTACTAAGCTTTTAATCTTTTTTATAGGTCTGAACCAGGTGTATACTAATAGTACACGACTCTGACCATCAGTTCTTTCCATTATAGCTTATTATTGTCCAGATAGAAAAAAAAATTTTTTACAATATAGATTTCTTTGATATGATCTTTTTTTTTTTACAATAACACAGTTTAGTATTAAATATATAGATATGATATAATAATTACAATTGATAATAATTACATACAATTGATAATAATTACATACACACACACAAAAGAAATAGAAAAAGAAAGGAAAAAAAAGAAAAAATGTTTATATAGGGCGAGTAAAATAATTAATTAATAATTATTAACAAAAAAAGGAACAAAAATTCATTCAAAGTTCATTTCTAGCCATTTCTCCTTATAACTACCGTATTCATGTCTCCATTTTTTGCAAAAATATTTTTTTCAGTATCTTGCTTACATTTAACTATTTGTTTAAAATTCCTAATCCATATGGTTTAATTCTCAGACATGTATAACTATTAATACAAGAACTGATGTATATACCGGTAGACCCTTTTAATAAATCTCACAATGCATGATTTTCCGCACTTGAAGTCAAATTTATTCTTTTGAATTCCATTCATTTTCCTTCATTGTTTTCAGTCTTTGTATATTTTGAATAGAATTCAAAAGAATAAGCTTGACGTCAAGGGTGGAAAATCATGCATTGTGGGATTTATTAAAAGGGTTTATACCAAAACATTTTGATTTAAGTCACCTAAGAATACGAGCATCTATAAGGCATTATATAGTTGTCTCTCTGTATACATTAAGTAATAAATTGACTATACCACCATACATACAATGTAGTTCCTGTTATGACTTAGACATACCAGAAACTTTGCTATGCCGACGTGTACGACAACAATATAGCCTTAACCAACAATGCATTTATAAATGTATACACAATATAGTCCTTGGGCTGAAAATGACTCACCCAATAAATTATGAATTAAACTAATACATACCTGCAAAAACTAAGATTTTTTTTTTCTTCGTATAACCGTACGTCTTTTTACAATAAATATTATATAAATATTATAAGTAAGTATGTAAGTAAGTAATAATTATTAAACCTTATACACATTCATGTACATATGTATTACTCCGGCCTATTTCATGTTGCACATAGACGGTACATGTAAATATAGTTATTAATTATAAGTGTGAGTCAGTGTCATTTCAATGTCAGTTGTGAGGAAGCCATTAAAATGTCATAGAATGTACTGGAACAAAATCAGCTCAAATACAAAACTCGTAGATTATCAATTAATAATATTGATTGCGAATTTATAGTATTAAGAGTATAGTGAAAATGTCTAAAATATATATTCTTTCCAAAAACATTATATGCTTTATTTTTTATTTTATTACCAGTTACATGTAGCTTAAGATCTAGGTGTAATAATGTAATGTAGAAACCTGCAATCAACATTAGTGGTATAATATTAAATACCATGATTTTATTTATTTAATATTGTAATGAAGGGCTCCCTGCAAGACCAATGTACATGTGTAGGTGATCTCTGATCAAAATCTAAATTCTCCTAGAGATTTTTTGAGTCCAAAAGGAGAATTTGGATTTTGATCACAAGTGACTTACACTTTTCTTGCGCAGACTCCTTCAGTCGCACTGTGCTTAGGCAAACCATTGACATTATGGTGTACACCAGGCACATTATGACTTGACAAAATGATTATTTGAAGTTGCCATGACAACAGAAATACTGTATGTCGCTGTTACCGGTATAGGCTACAGTACTTGATGTGGGCTTTCAAGCTGTGTTCAGAGAGGATAGATAGCAAGAAGGGAAGAAAGAAAGAAAAGAAAAGATTGACGGAAAAAATAAAGGAGTGAATGAATAAATATTTTTTTGCACAAGACAGATGGCAACAAATACAGTCAAACCTCTATTAAGTGGTCACCCTTGGGAAAATGCCAACTGACTGCTTAATAAAGGAGACCACTTATAGAGGTCAAGTTTACAGTAAGTATATGGGGACTGATTTCTGAGAATTTGAGTGAAAGTGACCGCTTAATAGAGGGTGACCGCTTAACAGAGGGCCGCTTAATAGAGGTTTGACTGTATGACTTTTGTGTTATGCTTTGCAGTAGCATGTTCTTCTGTTGTTATTCAGGGGATCCTCCTCACAAAGGGTTTGAATGCATGCCTGTCTAGGGGTGGGGAAGGGGGTAAGAAGGGATGGGCAGGGCCAGGTATGGGGGGAGGGGTGGTAACAAAGTACTTAGACTACATGTAAATAGTATTTTATTGAAATGACTTCCATTAGATTTTGCAAATAGATTGAAATAATTAATAATTATTTTCTATTCCAGGAAGTTGTTTCCTTCAACTTGCGCGAGGAACCAGTGATTTTCCTAAGTCTCAACCATGACTATGTCCCATATTCACCACGTGACCCAGGCAGCCTTAAGGGTAACATAGCTAACTATGGGGTCAAACCTGAGGAGTTGGCAGATACTGAAATCAAGATCAGAGAAGAGGTAAAGTGACACTCTAAGGCAGGGGTGCATAATCATCAGGGGGGAGGTGTGGTCATGATCACATTTAAACATCTGTTTTTATTTGAAAGCAAATATCATTGGATAAGTTTGTTTTTAATTCCAACTAATAATAATAATAGTAATGAATAATAATAGTAATAATAATGAATAATAATAATAATAAACTTTATTAACGTGTCTTAGTGATCTAGCTTACATATCTAAAGAAATTGAAAGAAAAGAAAAATATATCACCTAATATATATAATTGCATAATGCTAATAAAAATACTAATGATTAATAATAATAAATGCAAGTGTCTCGATGCTCTTACAAGATCTAACCTACATCACCTAACAATATACATAACTGATTCCAATATCAAAATTTGTTTCTTCATCAATATAATAATAATAACAATAACTTTATATGTAAATGTTGTATTTTGTTTTGCAAAACTATCAATTGGAGAAGAAATAATACGATGTATAATAAGATGTACGCACCCCTCCCCACCGCTCCCAAACCAAACAGGATGCCCTATCCCCAAACCATGACTACAGGGGGAGAGGTAGGGAGGTCCTCGTGTGTGCCTTCTAAATATGGTGTCGTGCTTTTCTAGATCATCAAGCTCTCAATAGAAGAAGGAGGCAAATTCTATTTCTACAACAACGTAGAGAACTTTGAGAACGAGCCTCATGTGTACAACATCTCGTACGAGGAAGATGTGTGCGTCGTTGATGAGATTTACAGCCGACAGATATTTATGACTCCTTTCTTAAGGTAATTAATGGTGGGTTGCAATTGATGACTTTGCAATCAGCTGATAAAAGTACATGAATGTCATTATCTGGTCCCAAATGGTGATCAAACACTGACCACTGTCCTATCAAACAAAGCGAATTCTAGTGGAAATGACGTCTACTGAAACCCGGCAGAAATTGCGTGGTTTGAACGTGACGCCATAGTGGCCAAAGTATAACAAAGTATTCCTCATTAGCTTCTCTTGTTTGTACCTCCAACATGGTTGCACGTGACGTCATGCCGGCCATGTTGGTGCGTGATATATTCCTCATTAGCTTCTCTTGTTTGTACCACCAACATGACCGCTGCGTCTTTGTACTTTAAATCTCCAGGGATTGATTGAAAACCCGCAATAGAGTCGTTTTCGTTTCCTCATTAGCTTCTCTTGTTTGTACCTCCAACATGGTTGCACGTGACGTCATGCCGGCCATGTTCGTGCGTGATATATTCCTCATTAGCTTCTCTTGTTTGTACCACCAACATGACCGCTGCGTCTTTGTACTTTAAATCTCCAGGGATTGATTGAAAACCCGCAATAGAGTCGTTTTCGTGCGAGTGGGAAACCTACGGTACCGTGACACTCAAATGGCTTCCTTTCTGAACCAATCAACTAATATTTCATATGAAACCTGTTTCAATAAAAAGAGTCTATAAAGTCACTATACCCATTTGATCTACTGGCTTTGATTCTACGCAGATATCGTGTGATTTCGAGATATCTTTGTATGATCACAAGTTGATTTTATAAAAAAGCAGTTCTCGTTATTTTTACGGCTGATCAAGGCAATCAATTGCTGGCTTTCAATCAGCTGTTAAAACTCCTTGAATCTCATTATTTGCTTCAAATGACGGGCAAACACTGCCCTCCATGTGCTATCAAGCAGAGAGTATTCTTTTGAAAAGGTGCAATTCAGCTGATGAAAATTCCTCACGAGATCGGAAGTGACGTCTAATGAAAACCAGCAATTGTCAGTTTGCGCTCATTAATCCACGCGTGCGCACGGCGTTCGTTAATTGCGCGCTACTTACAGTATGTACAAGGCTCACAGTAAGTAATGCATCGTACGGTTGAGTGAACACTGTATGTGTCAACAAGGGAACAAGCGCAGTATCCAACGCAAGTCAAACCTCTATTAAGCGTCCCTCTGTTAAGCGGTCACCTCTATTAAGCGGCCCTCTGTTAAGCGGTCACCTCTATTAAGCGGCCCTCTGTTAAGCGGTCACCTCTATTAAGCGGCCCTCTGTTAAGCGGTCACCTCTATTAAGCGGCCCTCTGTTAAGCGGTCACCTCTATTAAGCGGCCCTCTGTTAAGAGGTCGCCTTCTATTAGGCGTTCACTTTCACTCTAATTTCCGGAAGTCGATCCCCATACTTACTGTAAACTTGACCTATATTAAACGGTCACCCTCTATTAAGCGGTCACTTTCACTCAAATTCCCGGAAATCGGTCCCCATACTCACTGTAAACTTGACCTCTATTAAGCGGTCACCCTCTATTAAGCGGTCACTTTCACTCAAATTCCCGGAAATCGGTCCCCATACTCACTGTAAACTTGACCTATATTAAACGGTCACCCTCTATTAAGCGATCACTTTCACTCAAATTCCCGGAAATCGGTCCCCATACTCACTGTAAACTTGACCTATATTAAACGGTCACCCTCTATTAAGCGGTCACCCTCTATTAAGCGGTCACCCTCCTCAAGCATGTTAAGGCTTGGCATTTGGCCAAATATTAGTCAAATTCATTTTTTAGCTTTTCTCACTGAAACCTTGGTAGAATTTCTTAAAATTCGGTCCATCAGTAGAGTTCAGTAAAAGGAAGAATATTCAACTGTGTATTTTGGGATTGTCATGTCACGTGATCAGATTTTGTAGATTATGGACAAAAATGGTTTTCTGGAAATGCGCTGACGAGTTTCAATGGCGTATAACATTTATCACATTTAATGTATTTGTATCATTGTCTCTAACAATAATCCGTCTCATTTGGTTGACTTTTTCTTTTTGGTAAGGCGATATTGCCTAAAACAGGTCACGTGACTAGAAACCCATCTAAATATAGCCTTATCCAATCATTGAAACCATCCAATCGAAACGTGGGCTTTATTCACATCCTATGGCAAGCAATTTCCCATATCTAGTTTCAGCTTCTAGCTAACTATGAGCAGCGCGTTTTTTTGGTCATTTTTTCCCTTATTGTGACGTCATTGATCACGTGATCGTGTAATTATGCATAATGATTTATTAAGGACATACATTTTGTTCAACCCAAAAGATTTTATCAAAAGGCGTTACATATTTCCTGACTTACAATTGAAAACCTGAAATCCACGCGGGGGGTCCTAATGTAATGAATCTGGTCAAGCCTTAACATGCTTGAGTCTATTAAGCGGTCACCCTCTATTAAGCGGTCACTTTCACTCAAATTCCCGGAAATCGGTCCCCATACTTACTGTAAACTTGACCTCTATTAAGCGGTCACCTCTATTTAGCGGTCAGTTGGCATTTTCCCGAGGGTGACCGCTTAATAGAGGTTTGACTGTACTATATCTTTCAAATTAGGTTCTGTCGAGTCCCCATAACAGCCACCAACGCACCAGAAGAACAAGACTTTGACCAGTTCATCAATGCAGTCAAAGACATCCCACAGGTCTTCAACACCAATTCCTCCGCACCCCTCCCCGCCATGGTCTTTAACTGTCACGTGGGTCAGGGTCGTACAACAACGGGGATGGTGATTGGTTGTCTCATTATGTGCCATCGAAGTGGTTTCCCTGCCGAAGCCAAGTGAGTTGAGTTATAGAGGGTTCCTATGGCAACCATCTTGCGGGTCAGTTTTTAATGAAAAAGTTTTATTTCCCCAATGACAGAATTTATATGATTCTGACCTGCAAGATGGCCTCCATAGGACACCCCGGCTCTATTGAATGCATTATATGTACATCTACACTTATTTCTAATAAACGTTGTCGGTGAACTTGACCGTCAAGCCTACGCGACCTACTAAAACTAGACCGAAAGGGAGCATGGGTATGTCAACATAATATAAAGTACGTAACTACAATACAATACAATAGTTTATTTAGACACGTGTCGTCCAAGAGCGCGAAGATCGTTCAAAATACGAACGTGCAATAGAAATAATCTAATTAAATAATAAAGTTAAAGTTAAGAATTTTAAAAATACTAAGAACTAACTATGGTAGATACTCTATAAGAAACACTATTAATATAAATATATATAATTATTAACTATGGTAGATACTCTATAAGAAACACTATTAATATAACTACGAGAAGTAACTTCATTTTGTTGATTTACTGAATATTTCGGCTACTAAACTGGAGCCATCAACTCAGTGCTAGTGCATCAGCAGTTGATGGCTACAGTTCTATTCTCTTTCGCTTCGCTCAGCCGAATAGAAAACGTTTCATATTTAAGTGATAACGACAATACAAGTTGGAGGGTAGCCATCCAGCAACATGAAAAACATTTAGTAGCCGCGGAAAGATTCAGTAAATCAACAAAATGAAGTTATTTCTCGTAGTTACCTTTATTATGAATACATACAGCTATTTCAAAAAATGTTGAAAACTGAATACTGCATACTGATATGGGCTCCTGATACTGAATAGTGCATTCCAAGACCAAAGGGCATTGTTGGCCTCATTATTTTGAAATAAAAAGTAAATATACAGCGATTTGTTCGCCATATGGAGCTGGTATATTGTTTCTGATGAAATACACAAAAAATAAAGTAAAATATTATTATTTATATTACTTTAGACAATATTACAAGAGTCCCAAAATGCATTTCGGTCTTGGAATACACTATTATTCAGTATCAACGTTTTTTGAAATAGCTGTATGCCCGCAAATATACATATGTCAACATCTTTTAATTCTGACATGGCCAAGTTAAGTTCTGTGTTGTACTCTCGCTTGATAATAATAATAATAAATTTATCACTTGATGGTTATAAAAACACAAATAGACATTCAGATGTTGCTTAACGTGATCATAAACATCAAAATGTACCATCTACCCATGCTCCCTTTCGCTCTAGTCGCGTACGCTTGAGTTAAGTTCACAGACAACGTTTTATGAAATAGATGTACAGTTGAACCTCCGGTTGCGACCACCTCTCCTAAGCGACCAGTTTTCCAAAATACCAAAAGTTCAGTTCCAAGTCAAATCACTTTGACATTTTGGGTGGTCGCTTACGGGAGGTTCAACTGTATTACTATATAGCGGAGCCTCGCTATCTCGTCCTCGTTCATCTCGAACTAGAGACGATACAATCTTTTTGCCTGTAAAATTTCAATGTAAGTTTTTTGCGTTACATTTCGCAGTTCTCAGGATCCCAGTCCGATGGACGAAAGCAACCCTAATTATGAAAAAGGTGAATTCCGTCTGATTCAGCAGTTGATAAAGAGTTTACCCAATGGACTGAAAATAAAACAAGAGGTACGGTTATCTAAACCCCTTATTATTTGTAGCCTCCCCCGAAGGTCACGCATTCCAGCTCCACAAGTGTGGAATGCGTGACGAGTTATACAGCCACTTCAGGACAGGTTAAATTCAATGATTTTTAGGGATACAGGGATCTTGTAGTCCTGTCAAATAGCGTGACCGATTTCCAAGTAGCGTTGCGTGACGACACGAAATGGCTGCGAAGGCCGAGACCGAATAAAACTGGTTTAATTGGTTTTCATAAACTAGTTAAACCAGTCTGGATCTGCGTCTGCAGATATTCATATATATGTAAGTGGCTTTGTTTTTAGCCAATCATGCAATACATCAGCCAATCATAGCACGCGAAAACACGTCAAAAGGACAACCAATCACAATGCATCCTCCAAATCATCCAATCAATTATATTTCCTCTGCTAAAAGCTCGGGCATCAACTAAGATAACGTTGATTTTTGAATTTTATGTATTTGTACGAGTAACGAGTTGAAACTACAGTTGACTCCCTCATAAGCGACCACCTCAGGATCTGGAGTTAGTGGTCGCTTACGAGAGATGGTCGCTTACGAGAGATTTTAATTACAGTGATTACATTATATGAGAAACAAAACAGGGTTTTGTAAAGGTGGTCGATTAAGGGAGATGGTCGCTTACGAGAGATGGTCGCTTACGAGAGATTTTAATTACAGTGATTACAGTATATGAGATTTGTAAAGGTGGTCGATTAAGGCCGGGAGATGGTCGCTTACGAGAGATGGTCGCTTACAAGAGATTTTAATTACAGTAATTACAGTATATGAGAAACAAAACAGGGTTTTGTAAAGGTGGTCACTTAAGGGAGATGGTCGCTTACGAGAGATGGTCGCTTACGAGAGATTTTAATTACAGTGATTACAGTATATGAGATTTGTAAAGGTGGTCGATTAAGGCCGGGAGATGGTCGCTTACGAGAGATGGTCGCTTACAAGAGATTTTAATTACAGTGATTACAGTATATGAGAAACAAAACAGGGTTTTGTAAAGGTGGTCACTTAAGGGAGATGGTCGCTTACGAGAGTGGTCGCTCAAAGAGAGTCAACTGTTGTTCAATAATCTCAACTGACGGCTAAAACATTTTTTAGTTTTTTCCTAAAAATGAGAGTAACTCTGTATTTTGAATTGCGTGCTAGAAACAAAATATATAGAAAATGCTTTCACCACTTCAATGAATAAACCATATTTCTAGATCGATTAAATTACAGACACCCCTCGGGACCAAGTTATGATCGAGTTAGCGTCCGTCTTAGAGAGAGGGAATTTATAGTAAAAACAGTGCAGCAGGGACCAGACAAAGGTGTCTATCTTAGAGAGTGAATTTATAGCCAGTAAAACAGTGCAGCAGGGACCAGACAAAAGTGTCTATCTTAGAGAGAGGGAATTTATAGTAAAAACAGTGCAGCAGGGACCAGACAAAGGTGTCTATCTTAGAGAGAGGGCATTTATAGTAAAACAGTGCAGAAGGGACCAGACAAAGGTGTCTATCTTAGAGAGAGGGAATTTATAGTAAAAACAGTGCAGCAGGGACCAGACAAAGGTGTCTATCTTAGAGAGAGGGAATTTATAGTAAAACAGTGCAGCAGGGACCAGACAAAGGTGTCTATCTTAGAGAGAGGGCATTTATAGTAAAACAGTGCAGAAGGGACCAGACGAAGGTGTCTATATTAGAGAGTGAATTTATAGTAAAACAGTGCAGCAGGGACCAGACAAAGGTGTCTATCTTAGAGAGAGGGAATTTATAGTAAAAACAGTGCAGCAGGGACCAGACAAAGGTGTCTATCTTAGAGAGAGGGAATTTATAGTAAAACAGTGCAGCAGGGACCAGACAAAGGTGTCTATCTTAGAGAGAGGGAATTTATAGTAAAAACAGTGCAGCAGGGACCAGACAAAGGTGTCTATCTTAGAGAGAGGGAATTTATAGTAAAACAGTGCAGCAGGGACCAGACAAAGGTGTCTATCTTAGAGAGAGGGGATTTATAGTAAAACAGTGCAGCAGGGACCAGACAAAGGTGTCTATGTCTATCTTAGAGAGAGGGAATTTATAGTAAAACAGTGCAGCAGGGACCAGACAAAGGTGTCTGTCTTAGAGAGAGGGAATTTATAGTAAAACAGTGCAGCAGGGACCAGACAAAGGTGTCTATCTTAGAGAGAGGGAATTTATAGTAAAACAGTGCAGCAGGGACCAGACAAAGGTGTCTGTCTTAGAGAGAGGGAATTTATAGTAAAAACAGTGCAGTATGCAGTACGCGCATTTGAGTATTTTATATAGATAAATGCGCAATATTTATAAATAATAAATTATTATTAAATTATTAATTATTACAGCAAAGACCAGACAAAGGTGTCCGTCTTAGAGAGGTGTCCGGTTTAGACGGGAGACCGCCTTGAGAGAGAGAGAGAGAGAGAGAGAGTTTTATCTCGAGGCAATGTGGAATGTCGGCGTAATAAAATTATAAAATGGAAAGAAAGAAAAGTGGTTTTCGATAATCAAGAAGGAAACATACACGGCAAATGCGAATCTCAGTCAAAATTCATATATCTAATGTACAGAATAACACGAAAAATGAAGGAAAATGGTTAATGCTTTTAATGGAATTTGAATAAGAATATGTTTTTAATATGACCCTGTAGAAGTGCAGCTTTAACAACGACGCCTACCATTATTGAGCATAAGGATCCAATAAATGACAGTCAGCTGGCAAAAAAAAAAAAAAATTTAACAATAGAAATTTAACATTAAAAAAAATTCAATTCAATTCAATTCAAAATTAGATTTTGGCGAAACTCCCTCCAAGGGAAAACGAGTGACGCCATAAATAATTACTTCAAAGAAAAGCGACAAAGTCTTGTGTACACAGCTGTCGCAATATATAACGGTTGTCAGCGAGACCATGCACTCCTGAAGGCCTACGCCACGTCCTACGCCACATGACCGAAAGGAGCCAAGGATATGTTCAGAAAATGTTACGATGTTCTTTTTGTCGAAATAATGGTGGAAAAGTCATTTTTTTTCCAAATTAGTTTTGGGCTTCCTGTGGTGGCGACCGGTGGTTATTATGGACTGGGTTTGTTGGCGTCTTGCTGAGAGCACTTTGCGAACAACACGGACAAAAATAAAATTGTATTATTTACCACCAACCGTAATTTGTGTTTTTCTAAGTAAACATACATGTAAATACGTCTTCTTTGTGAAGAAAATCTTTCATGTAATCGGCAATCAGTATTACCCATGATTCCATTCGGTCGTGTAGGTTCGAGTGCTTTTCATTGAAATCCTTTTAGAAAGTCTTTAATCTAATGTTGTTTATTCAGACGACAATGGAAACTTGATTAATATTTTTTTTTTTTCCTTTGTGTTATTTGTCGCCAACTGTCAGCCATGACTACTGAAAACGTGAGTGAACGTGAACTGAAAAAAAAAAAAACTTCGGAAAAAAAACAACAAAGCACACAACAACAAAACAAAAAAGACAGAAAGTCCGGTATGCTAGGATACATGTAATATATAATATACACCTATTCCAAAAATCGTTGTCCCCGCGAAAAGTAACAAGCAAGAAGCTGACGACCGCAAAGGGCATTGGGACTTTCTCCTTATTCATTTATTCATCTGTAGACATTTTGAAAACATACATTTTCAAATGGCCGAATAGTTCCAAATGATTGCTATTCAACGCTCGTAGGGATAACTTCTCAAGTACCACGGATAAATTAATTAATTAGGAGATTCACAAAGTCCTTTGCGATCGTCAGGTTCTTGCTTGTTGCTTTCGGCCCGGACAACGATATTTGGGATAGGTGTATATTATTTCTTTTAAAGGATGCCCAGATCATTACAAGTGCTTTTGACTAAGGTCCTGTTTTGCTTCAGGTGTATTAAACATGTAACAGCAAGACTGAACGGTTGTTTGTACAGCAATCATAACAACAGCTGCTATTATACTACTACTACGACAACAACCGACTATAAAGTTACAGTTCAACAACTACTACTATACAACAGCAGCTTTGATATATGCAACAACAATTAACGACGCATGTAGACCTCCTAGATGAGCTTCTGCTGCATGAGGTTAATGTGTTGTCCAAAAATATGTTTAAATAATAATACAATTAACAATTTAAAAAACAATTACAGTATGTGGTTCTAATTGTGAACACTTTTTGCACTTGATGATATTTCTCGTCAACATATGGTACGATTATCCTGAACCTTTGCTATAAATTAGCTCTACACTTCAGCTAACATGTGATTAAGTTTCGTTGTATTTATTATTGAACTTTTCTAAATATATTTTATTATATCATGTCCGTTGGTAGTTCTAATTGTGAACAGATGTTTGTAATTGCTAACAACACAATGGCGCAAATTTGTATCACAAACGCGGACTTCTTTAATATACATATTTCCTTCTCAATATTTGCTATTGTACCAGTACAGGTATATTAGCGGCAATTTTACTCTATATCTTAAGAACTACATATGTTATGAAGTGCCAGGTTATGCGTGAGCATATGCGTGTTTACAATTAGATGCACATCGCAAAAACACGCACGATTTTTCATTTCGATGCTGCTCGTTCATTTTCAACACTTTTCTAATTATTGTTTTGTAAAGAAAAGTGTTATTATTTACCTTTTAGCTCATATAAAAACAAATTCCATACTTTGCGTTTTTAGAAAGAAAGTATGCGAACTTTGCCAAATTTGTAAACAACAGTCGTCAGCTTACTTTGAATCAAAGTTGAAATTTTGCGCGGAACAAATGTCATGAAGCCCAAAATAGCATTGAATGATTGAAAATAAATCAATATTTGCTCGGGTAAAATATTTTTTGTCGATCTTAACTTTACGGTATAAAAACGGCACTTTTACTGAAAAGTGTTCACAATTAGAACTGTTCACAATTAGAACCACATACTGTACAACAAACGAACTACATAATGGACAACTTATCAGCGAGGAATCTTGCGGAGATTGAAAAAATACAGCTTCACTGGGTAGAAGGACCCTAATTCCGGTCTAGGCCCCACCCTGTACCAACAATACAAATACAAATACTGACTGCTACTTATTGACGACAATGAGAACAACCAAGAAACAAGCAAGCAAAAAAACGCAAATCTTTCCATCACAACAGTAACAGAAAAAGCAGCGTTATCCATCAATAAAACCAAAACAGTTAACAGTAGTAACGCCACCAAAATCACCTTCAATCCTAATTTAAACAATTCTTAGAGGCGAAAATTAGGGAGTAAATAATGCAAAATGCTTTTAGCTCTACTTACAGCGACCCATTTATCATTTTAAAACACACTTGTATTTATCTTATGTCATTGTAAAAGATAATTTGAGAAATGACGTAGGTAATCGATAATGACGTCATGTTTTTGTGCACGCGCGCGCTTCTGTTCTACCTTATTATCACTTATTTTCGCGCGTCTTTAATTTCGCGATTTTCGCGTTTGAAAAAAAAATCGAATAATAATTACCGCGAAAATTAACGACGCGAAATTTAATGTCACGCGGTGAGGTCTTTTATCAGCAATTAGTCCACGAACGAACATTGTGATAAAAACGAACGTATTGCTTCAAACAAAATAACAAACGTCGTGCTCCTAAAACGAGCACACGTATATACCTACATGTATCTTTTAAAATTGTTTTGTTACATTCTTGTACATAGAATAACGTTACAAAAATATGCCAATATGTGAAATGTTAAATCATTTGTACTGATTCAAAATTTCTGCAAAATCGCGAAATTAAAGCCTCGCGAAATATGCCTCTGACATTTTCGCGAAATTAAGGACGCGCGAAAATAAGTGACACAGGGTGACCAAATTTAAAGAGTCTTTTGGAAAATATATTGATATAAAAAATATAAATATGTTTTAGCTTTTAATTATATATCTATGTACATTACGTTTTTATTGTCCTTTGTAAACATTTTATTTACATATTTTGAAAATCACATTTTATGACGTGGGTACCCTGTGTAAATATCAACTCTACTGTATGGATGAGAGAACATAAATATATCTATTTATTATTATGTTATATTCTAAACCTCATTAACAATTCATGAGCAATTGATCCAACCAGGTTGGTTGAATCGGTCACATACCACGATACAGACACTGATGAATAAAACATCAGTGCTGTATCAGTGATATGTTTTATTAATCAGTTCTATATCAGTGATATAGAACTGACACAGGTCATGCAAAGGTCTCATTTTTTTTTTTTTTTTTTTTTTATAAAATCTTTAATAAGATTAAAACAAACGGGCACTAACCCAGTTTCACAATTTTTCTACTTTATACTCGAAACTCTAAACCTCATACTTTTACTTATTTACACTCTTTACAACTTGTACTTCCTATTACTTTATTTACTTCTTATTCCATTTCATATTATACGATTTATTTTCCAAAATTTTCAATTTCCAAAACTGCATAAATTATTTTTTTTCTCTAATTTTCTCTAATATTCGTTAATTTTCCGTTTTTTCCTTCCCAAGAGCACCTCCCCCTTTATTTAAGCAGGACTGCGTCCTCAGTATTTGTCAATACTACTCTTAACCTCTTTATCTGCCACTTGATTTTGTCCATATTTGCTCATTAGTATGCAAAAACTGCATAAATTCACTTTTTTTCCAATATTCTCTTATATTCATTTATTTTTTGTTTTTCCTCTGTAAAGCCCACCTCCACCTTTATTTAAGTAGGACCGTGTCCTCAGTGTTTCTTAATACCCCACTTAAACCCTTTATCCAGCATTCAGTTCTGTCCAAATTTGCTCATTAGTATGCAAAAAACATATTTACTGCCAAAATTCTTTTTTGTCCCCCCATACCTTCTGAAAATCTCTTTCACTCAAACGAAACGACTCAACACTTAAACGAAACACAATATCTTTCTTACACTTTCTTACAATATCAATATACGGACGAACACTGTTACGGAACGTCGCACTATTACGAAAAAACCAAATATTATTTAACATACATTCTACTACAAACATCACCAAGTCTTTACGTTCCCCCTTGAACAAACCCAAAAACACACATTTTGCATTGACAACAAACTCACGTGACCACTTTCTGACTATTCTCACGACCCATCCCCACGCTTTTTTCACACGACTACACTGCAAAAAACAATGTTCAATAGTTTCATCCTTCCCACATACTGCACACCGCTTAGACACCACATTATACCCCCATCTAACAAGACTGTCCCGCACTTTTGTCACTCTCTGTACAATACGCCACCTCACCTCACCCACAATATTTTCAGACAAACTGTTACGAAACCCCCCCCCCCAGACATCCTTCCATTCAGTCACACTCACCTCACTCCAATAACCCATACACCTCGGTTGTTTCAACTTACTATTTACTAGGAACTCATACATCTTACTCACCACTGCACAAACTTGCACTGAACACAAACGAATTTCCGCATACACCGCTTTATAATATTTAGACAAAAACCCCGCCCCTGGCTTCAAGTTATCCCGTAAAAACATCCAATCATCACGTAACGATGACAACCGCACACCTAAATAATATCTCAAATAGCACCACATTTTACCCGACAACCTATTTAGAGACCCTACTACATTTGCTATATGCAAAGCACGCACACGAACCCCAAAATCCACCATTCCCAACCCCCCTGACAGACATGGTAACAAACACGTTTCCCTTTTGATCAACTCTACTTTCCCATTCCACACAAAACTCCACACTAACGAATTCACTTTAGTCACCACCCAACTCGGCACAGTTAACACCCTAGCCACATAATCTAGCTTTGACAACCCCAACACTTTAACAATCAACACTTTACCTCTCAACGACAGACATCTACCTTTCCACATATCTAATACCTTCTTTAACTTTTCACACTTCGCCACCCAGTTCTCATCCTCTACATTATCTCCAAACCACACCCCCAATACTTTCATTCGCACTACCCATTTTAACCCATATGGTTTATCCGTTCTATTATTCCACGATCCTATCCACATTGCCTCTGATTTCCCTCTATTCAACCTCGCCCCCGTCCCGCGCCCAAAAAACTCCACTATATCCAAATACTTACTAATTGACACCCCATCCCGCAGCACCGCAGTCGTGTCATCAGCATACTGAGAAATATTAGTATGCTGACCACCCGACCCCGGCACCAAAAATCCACATATACCCTTCTCGGCACGAACACTACACGCTAACACTTCTGCCATTAACACATACAACATAGGTGACAACGAACACCCCTGCCTAATCCCCTTCTCTAGCACAATACTCTCCGTCAACTCCCCATTACAAATCACTCGCTGTCGCACCCACATATAACACATTCATCCACTTTCTAAAATCCTCCCCAAAACCTAACCTCCCCAACACCCTATTCAAAAAAACCCTATCCACCCTATCAAACGCTTTCTCCTGATCCAAAGTCAAAATGACCCCTCCCTCCCCAGTATGATCAATATGATCTAGTACATCTCTCATCACATTCAAATTGTCAGTAATCGACCTCCCCATCACCCCACACGTCTGGTCTTCACACACAACCTCTGACATGACACTCCTCAAACGAACACTCAGAGCCTTAGAGACTATCTTATAATCCAAATTAAGAAGAGAGATCGGCCTCCAATTCTTGAGTTCTTTCCGATCTCCCTTCTTAAATGCTAACCTCACAACACTCCGCACACATTCTTCAGGCAAACTCTCCACTTCGAAACTCTCGTTTGCCAGCTGACACACTACAGGTAGTAACAACTCACTAAAACATTTATAAAATTCCAACGATAGCCCATCATCATCCGGTGTTTTCCCATTAGCCATTCCCTTCACTGCATACTCTAACTCCTCCACTCTTACTCTCCCTTCACAATTGTTACACGACTCATCTGACAACACTGCTGACAATTTACTTAACAATACATCTTGTACCTCTACATCTACATCTTCCAACTTAAACAAATTCCTGTAAAACATTTCAATCACCTTCCTTTTTTCACTCTCATCACTCCATTCTGTTCCATTTCCATCCTTCAACACATCTATAAAATTCCCCTGACCATGCCCCCCACATAAGTTAAAAAAAAATCTCGTCGGTCTTTCCCCCTCCTCAATCCATTGCGCACGACTCCTTACCTTCACACCTTCACTCTCTCTCATCACTACCGCTTTCAATTCCCCATTCAGTTCACTAATCCTCCCAGCCACATCCTCCCCTAAAGCTAAGCCCCTTTTCAACCTTATAATCTCATTAGTTATCTTATCCCGTTTCTTCCTTCTCTCTCTCGCCTTTGCAACCGAATGTCGAATGACAAATTTCTTGACCCCTTTTTTAAACTTGACCCAAAATACCCCTACCCTCTCCCCCTTGTTTCGTTCTAAATATTGCCTTATCCACTTTCTCATACTCTTTACAAACTCACTATCCTCCAACAACCCATTATTAAATTTCCACAGCCCTTTGCTTTTACAACCCACACTACGATTCAAAGACAACACAACACCATCATGATCCGATACTCCTAACACTTCTACAAAACAGCCAGTTACAACATCCACTAAATCCTTTGACACATAAAACCGATCTAACCTCGATCCTATTCCCTGACCCATCCATGTAAACGAAACAGTACGACCATGCACAGACACCCAAGCATCAGACAATTTAAAATCCCTCAAAAACGTCTTCAATTCCTCGCCCCCAGCTCTATTTGTTCCTGTCGTCGCCGTTGTATCTCTACTCTCCAACACACAATTAAAATCCCCCCCATTATACAGTACGAGTTTGCAAACACATAATCATGAAGCCCTTGAAAAAACAATTTACGATCGCTAACATTCACTGGCGCATACACACACAGAAAAGTATATCTTACATTCCCCCATTTGACTAACAAACTCAACACTCTCCCCTCAGTATCTCGACGAACGTCCAAAACATCTAAACTCACACGATCGCTCAACAAAATCCCTACACCCGCACTCCTCACCTCACCAAAACTCCAATAACATTTACCTTTCCATGCCTTTCCAAACCGCTCAGCTTTCCGTTGATTACAAACAAAAGACTCTTGTACAAATACAACATTCCACTTAGACAATACTGGACATTTTACATCTCGCCTCGCCACTGTTGCCACACCCCGAACATTACAAGACAATAGGTTTAAATTAGCCATGAAGTTAACAGAGACATTTACATACTACACTCATTTAAATATTCAAGTTACGAAAAACCTAGCTAAATAGTTACTCGACCAAAACTTTTCAACAACTAAAGCAGCGCTTACCAATAAAAACTAACGTCTCTGCTTGACTACCGACTCAATCTCCTCCATGTCCCTCTTGAGCTTTGCCCTCGGGCTCGTCACTGGCGAAGCCGGCCGCTTTGCTGTACCCGACACCGCCTCCATATCTGACTCAATATCCGACTCCACCGACGACATGTTATCTTGTCCATCTCCCTCGCCTATCGCCGACTCTGAATCAGACCCTCCTGACAGCATGTTATCCGTCTCCGTATCATCTTTTGGTGGATGTTTCATCACCTTGATCATCTCCTCCACAATTTCCGCCGGTCCCTTACTTTCCACCGTGTTTGTTGAGCTCTGTGGGGTGTACAGTTCTTGGGTTGCTCCTGTTCCCGACTCTGCGTCCTCCGTACAACTACTCGTTCCTTTAATCGGTGTTTCCACTTCTGCCGTGCTCCATATCTGGCTCGGAGGAGCGAACACGAAGCCCAACGGCGAACTGAGTTGGCTTTGCTGCCTGCCTTGATGCGCTTCTGCGGTCGATTGCGAATCCACGACCTTACTTGGTGCCGTAAATTTAAACGCCGCCTTGCAGGACCAGCTTGTGTGGCCCTCTTCCCCACATCGTTCACATCTCTCCACCATCGTACACTCCCTAGAAACGTGCCCCAAACCATGGCAGCGAAAGCACTGCGTGTTGGGGCAGTCTTTTGCAAAGTGGGATGCACTGCCACATTTGCGACACGTTTGTCGTTGTCCTCGGTAGTAGACCTTGACTTCACTGCCCATTACTTTAAGAAAGCTTGGGACCTCCTTGTTTACTGTCATTGTCACTGTTCTGACCCCACTCTCAATTTCTTTGAAGTCATAGCACAAATCCCTTCGCACATGGTAAACATGGCCGTACTCCGATAAGGCTGCTTGTAATTGTTGATTACTGACTTCGTATGGTAGATAGTATATCTTCACATACCGCCTCCGTGCATCCACGCTTGACACCACCACCGGGTAACCATTGATCGTCAGCATCCCCAGATCCAATATTTTTTCTACATATTCTTGAGACTCGAACGTTACCACAATTGACCCGTCCCTGTCTACTTGTACGCACTTGATCGCCCCTTCTTCGCATGCGGCTTCACTGTACAGGAATTCAATCACGTCTGTTGGCGAAACTTTTCTTGTGACGTCGTGTTCCAACGCCAAGCGAACTGAGCATGCTCTTCTACCACCAATGTAGGAACTTGACTGCATTTTCTTGATTTAACAGATACTACGCTCGATCGTTGACCTTTGCATAGCACCGACAGCAAGTTAGGAATATCCTTACGGCTTCCTACTTACGAATACAAAACCTCTCTCCAATGTGGGATGACTTGAGGTGTATCCTGCGCATGACAGTGACGTCAAAAGTACCTTTACAAGAAAGTTCTGTAATTTTCTTGTGTTATTTGCTTAGATTTCGTGTAATACTCTTTTAAATCAAGGTAAATTGGAATGGAGGTTTAGAAGCCATTTACAGCATTTGCGTCTGTGTTATAGATATAGATAGAGATCTACCGATACAACACGGCCGCTCATGCAGTAAATATCACTTATATAGTTCTAAAACTGTATGATATTTTGCAGGTTGATTCAGTGATCGATATTTGTTCTGGCATGACGAATATCCGCATGGAGATGGTTGAATGCAGGAAAAGGTTGCACGAAGTCAATGAGATCCAGGTATCTTACACTCCAATTCGCAGTCTCACTCGATATTTTGTTGAATACGACTTATCGAATGCAGGAAAATATTACACATGATAAGTCGATGCGATCTAATACGATTTGTCGAATACGATTTGTCGAATACGATTTGTCGAATACGATTTATCGAATACGATTTATCGAATGCAGGAAAACATTGCACATGAGAAGTTGATGCAATCTAGGTATCATGTATTCTGTTTATCATACAATTTATCAATCGATTTCATTGTCTCGCTCGACATTTATCATACGATTAATCGAATACGATTTGTCGAATACGATTTATCGAATGTAGGAAAAGATTATACACGAGAAGTCGATGCGATATAGGTATCATGTATTCTGTTTGTCATACAATTTATCAATCGATTTCGTTGTCGCGCTCGATATTTATCGTACGATTTGTCGAATACGATTTGTCGAATGCGATTTATCGAATGTAAGAAAAGATTATACATGAGAAATCGATGCGATCTAGGTATCATGTATGCTGTTTGTCATACAATTTATCAATCGATTTCACCGTCTCGCTCGACATTTATCGTACGATTTGCCAAATACGATAGGTTATAGGTACTCCTACGTTAACGATTAATTGTACTCCACTCGTCCAATCAGAATCAAGTAATTTTGTTGAGTGTACTATAAGGGTGCTAATGACCTCGTTTATTCTTAGGGTCAACATGCAAGAGATTACTGCCTGAAAAGAGGCATCAGCTACTTGGAGAGATATTTCTTTCTTATTCTCTTCAATGCTTATCTACACGAACAGGTAACAATAGAAAATTTGAAGGATTTTCAAACGAGTTCGACGAATTCCATCGATGTTTTCTCGGAAGAAAAAGTACTGAGAAAATAATAATAATAATAATAATAATAATAATAAAATTATGCGGGCTTCCTGTGTGCGCGCCTTCCATTTTTTAGATATTTGATGGGTTACCTGTATATTTTATCAAAGCCTCAAAAGAAACATTCTCGTACCCAGACCCTTCTCGATTTTTTCATTAGAAAGCTGAGAAGGGTATGGGTACGAGAATGCAAAAGAAACAGTTGGGCTCTCTGTTGTGTTGGAAGAGAGGATGTTTCCGGTTGCCATTTAGTACTTTAACCACAGGTAGCCCAAATATTCCCACAAGAAGCGAGAATCCACAGGGAGCCCAATACATTATCCCGCGCGCTCTACAACAGGTAGACCAAATATTCCCACAAGAAGAGAGAATCCACAGGGAGCCCAATACATTATCCCGCGCGCTCTACAACAGGTAGACCAAATATTCCCACATGAAGAGAGAATCCACAGGGAGCCCAATATATTATCCCGCACGCTCTACATTAGGTAGACCAAATATTCCCACAAGAAGAGAGAATCCACAGGGAGCCCAATACATTATCCCGCGCGCTCTGCCACAGGTAGACCAAATATTCCCACATGAAGAGAGAATCCACAGGGAGCCCAATATATTATCCCGCGCGCTCTACAACAGGTAGACCAAATATTCCCACATGAAGAGAGAATCCACAGGGAGCCCAATATATTATCCCGCGCGCTCTACAACAGGTAGACCAAATATTCCCACATGAAGAGAGAATCCACAAGGAGCCCAATTTATTATCCCGCGCGCTCTTCAACAAGTAGACCAAATATTCCCACATGAAGAGAGAATCCACAGGGAGCCCAATATATTATCCCGCGCGCTCTACAACAGGTAGACCAAATATTCCCACATGAAGAGAGAATCCACAGGGAGCCCAATATATTATCCCGCGCGCTCTACAACAGGTAGACCAAATATTCCCACATGAAGAGAGAATCCACAAGGAGCCCAATTTATTATCCCGCGCGCTCTTCAACAAGTAGACCAAATATTCCCACATGAAGAGAGAATCCACAGGGAGCCCAATTTATTATCCCGCGCGCTCTTCAACAAGTAGACCAAATATTCCCACATGAAGAGAGAATCCACAGGGAGCCCAATTTATTATCCCGCGCGCTCTACCACAGGAAGCCCAAATACACTGACGTTAAATAATATGACGCACCGACAAATCGAATTGAGCTCACGTGTCTTGTTTTTAATGATTTGTTGCAGTTTCACTTAGTGTTCTCTCTGACGTTCTGCAAGTGGATGCGCCACAGACCGTGGTTGTACAGAATGCTGAGCCACATCGATGTCATGGAGAAAGGCGTCACCTCGGAGTTCCTGTCGAAGATGAACGAACCTACATGTCTGGTAAGAGCTCATTATCGAATGCGATTTTGTCGAATGCGATTTTGTCGAATGCGTTTTTGTCTGCTAAGAATTATCGAATACAGTTGATCGTGAGATATAATTAAATGCGATCTACGATATTGCTTATCGAATGCGATTTTGTCTGCTAAGATTTACAGTTGATCGTGAATACGATTTTCTAGGTTTGTAGATCGATCGCGCGTTCTTTCCAGTGGAGGGGTGGGTGAAAGATGGTAAAAAGAGTACAGTGTAACCTCTATTAAGTGGCCACCCTCGAGGAAATTGGCAACGGTGGCCGAGGTTGGCCGCTTAATAGACTGTAGAATAATGTGAAATTACTCTTTCCGACATTGACCAAGCTGTTCGCATAAAGTACTAGAGGTTCCACTGTACTTGTTTTCTGTCTCTTTTTCAATTTTACTAAGCTGTTTTCTTTTTTTCCAGGTTGCTGACGAGTACCTTGGTACTGATGTATTGAGTACACAAAGAGAAGTGCAAGTAAGATGGTGCTGAGGTCAAGTAAAACTATTCATAGTTCGACTCTTTCATTTACTGTATTGTGTTTGTTCAGGTGTCCAACTTCAGAAAGATGCCTGGGCTTCCTGTGTATGGCATGAGTCAGCCAACAAGAGAGGTAGGCTACAAGAACACCTCTCCCTTACCTTTACTTCCTTCTTCCTTGCTGGATTTCCTTGCTTCCTTCGTTCCTGGCTTATTTGCTTCCCGGTGCTTCCTTGCTTCCTTGCTTCCTTGCTTCCTTGCTTCCTTGCTTCCTTGCTTCCTTGCTTCCTTGCTTCCTTGCTTCCTTGCTTCCCTGCTTCCTTGCTTCCTTGCTTCCTTGCTTCCTTGCTTTGCTTTGCTTCCTTGCTTCCTTGCTTCCTTGCTTCCTTGCTTCCTTGCTTCTTTGCTTCCTTGCTTCCTTGCTTCCTTGCATCCCTGCTTCCTTGCTTCCTTGCTTCCTTGCTTCCTTGCTTCCTTGCTTCCTTGCTTCCTTGCTTCCTTGCTTCCTTGCTTCCTTGCTTCCTTGCTTCCTTGCTTCTTTGCTTGCTTGCTTCCTTGCTTCCTTGCTTCCTTGCTTCCTTGCTTCCTTGCTTCCTTGCTTCCTTGCTTCCTTGCTTCCTTGCTTCCTTGCTTCCTTGCTTCCTTGCTTCCTTGCTTCCTTGCTTCCTTGCTTCCTTGCTTCCTTGCTTCCCTGCTTCCCTGCTTCCTTGCTTCCTTGCTTCCTTGCTTCCTTGCTTCCTTGCTTCCTTGCTTCCTTGCTTCCTTGCTTCCTTGCTTCCTTGCTTCCTTGCTTCCTTGCTTCCTTGCTTCCTTGCTTCCTTGCTTCCTTGCTTCCTTGCTTCCTTGCTTCCTTGCTTCCTTGCTTCCTTGCTTCTTGCTTCCTTGCTTCCTTGCTTCCTTGCTTCCCTGCTTCCTTGCTTCCTTGCTTCTTGCTTCCTTGCTTCCTTGCTTCCTTGCTTCCTTGCTTCCCTGCTTCCTTGCTTCCTTGCTTCCTTGCTTCCTTGCTTCTTCCTTGCTTCCTTGCTTGCTTCCTGCTTCCTTGCTTCCTTCCTTGCATCCCTGCTTCCTTGCTTCCTTGCTTCCTTGCTTCCTTGCTTCCTTGCTTCCTTGCTTCCTTGCTTCCTTGCTTCCTTGCTTCCCTGCTTCCCTGCTTCCCTGCTTCCCTGCTTCCCTGCTTCCTTGCTTCCTTGCTTCCTTGCTTCCTTGCTTCCTTGCTTCCTTGCTTCCTTGCTTCCTTGCTTCCTTGCTTCCTTGCTTCCTTGCTTCCTTGCTTGCTTCCTTGCTTCCTTGCTTCCTTGCTTCCTTGCTTCCTTGCTTCCTTGCTTCCTTGCTTCCTTGCTTCCTTGCTTCCTTGCTTCCTTGCTTCCTTGCTTCCTTGCTTCCCTGCTTCCCTGCTTCCCTGCTTCCCTGCTTCCCTGCTTCCTTGCTTCCTTGCTTCCTTGCTTCCTTGCTTCCTTGCTTCCTTGCTTCCTTGCTTCCTGCTTCCCTGCTTCCTTGCTTCCTTGCTTCCTTGCTTCCTTGCTTCCTTGCTTCCTTGCTTCTTGCTTCTTGCTTCCTTGCTTCCTTGCTTCCTTGCTTCTTCCTTGCTTCTTTGCTTCTTTGCTTCCTTGCTTCCTTACCTCCTTGCCTCCTTGCCTGCTTGCCTGCTTGCTTGCTTGCTTGTTTTCTTGCTTGCTTGCTTGCTTGCTTGCCTCCTTGCTTGCTTGCTTGCTTCTTTGCTTCCTTGCTTCCCTGCCTCCTTGCTTCCCTGCCTCCTTGCTTCCTTGCTTCTTTGCTTCTTTGCTTCTTTGCTTCTTTGCTTCCTTGCTTTCTTGCTTCCCTGCTTCCTTGCTTCCTTGCTTCCTTGCCTCCTTGCCTCCTTGCTTGCTTGCTTGCTTGCCTCCTTGCTTGCTTGCTTGCTTGCTTCTTTGCTTCTTTGCTTCCTTGCTTCCCTGCCTCCTTGCCTCCTTGCCTCCTTGCCTCCTTGCCTCCCTGCTTCCTGGCTTTCTTGTCTCCTTGCTACCTTCCTTGCTACCTTCCTTGCTACCTTCCTTCCATCCTTCCTTCCTTTCTTCATTCCATTCTTATGTCTCATCCCTACAATTCAATATTGAGTGAAACGTTCCACATTAGTTTATGTACTTTCTCTCTTTATAGGGTTTGGCCAAAGTAATTGATCTATTGACAGGTCCCAAGTATTCACATCCAAAAGTTGCTATTTTCAATGTTCGAGAAGACGTAGCGTTGGAATGTGATGGTGAAGCCTTCAGCCAACGAGAGGTGAACTTATAATAATTACATTAGCCAATAAGTAGTCAGTTTTATAACACGTGTTGGAGAATTCAGCCAATGAGAACTTAGTATGATAGCACGTGAATATGATTTTGGCAAATGAGGAATCAGTTTTATAACACGTGATGACAAATTTGTGATTGAGTGTATTTCCTGCAATACAATTTTAGCCAATGAGAGACGAGTAAGATAGCACGTGATTATGACTTTATACAAATTTTCCCCTGCAAATTATAGTTCATAAATTATATAACACGGTTGTGTCTATGACGCTAGGACTCTATAACCACGCTCCATCGTTTCCGTATCTAAAGAAAGTGATTGCGACCTCATTGTTTTATTGTCACCCCTTCCACAGCTCTCTCATCTTTCCGAGCATATCCCATATAAAGGTCTTCAGTGGTTTGAGTTGGAGGTAAGTCATATAATGACCGGTTGTTCGCAACTTTCTTGCAAAAAAAAGGTGACAATAATAGCAAAAGGGTGTCAACAGGAGAGGACTGGATGCCCATATTAAGTTAACCCTTTATAAGTTGGCACGTTGTGTTATATACATTGATTGTTTATGGTCGTATACACTCAGCTTTAACTCTCTATAAGCCGAACACTTTCGGGGCTACCTTCAGTTGCTGTCCGGCTTAGCGAGGCCTAGGATTGCAGAAAACAGCGTCCCAGGAACCAGACACAATGTGTCTGATTTAGAGAGGTGTCCGGCTTAAACCTGTAAACCAGCGCTTTGGATTATTTAATGACAGGGAATAGTGATTAAACTAGTTTAAACTGGTTTAGACTGCGTTGATGTATTGCATTCAAAGACTGATGAAACACTATCGTCCAAAGTATACCTTTTAGAATTTGTTTTTCAATTTTCTTTTGACACACTGATTTCAATTATTGACATTTCCGTATTTGTTTTCAGCGAAAAGAAAACGTATTGAAAGAAACACTGCTCAAAAAGGGCCACTCTAAGAATGTACAGGTAGGTACATCTACTCGAATCCACAGCACGGAAAAAGATGGTGGCTGTACATTTTACCCAGTAATCCTTTGCGAACCTAAATCAGTACCACTCACATCTACATACTATCTGACACGTTCACATATTTAAATCAACCAGATAGCAGCTTCATATTTTTCCGTATTCAAAAAAATATGTTCTAAAGTTTCTATGAGGTATAGTGGTTTATGTTGGCAAAGGATTGTGGTAAATGTTATGATCCTCCAGATTTTTCGTGTTTCGTATTTCTGATGCATTCTCGTACCCAGACCCTTCTCAGCTTTCTAGCGAAAAATCGAAGGCTCTGGTAAGAGACAAACTGGAAGACCCAGATTCTAGGTCGTCAGATATGCGCATGCTCAATATTTTCTAACTTCCGGTGACAAAATGGCGGACTTCAGCGAAGTTCTCGCCGATGTTTTAACAAAGCTTCATCTACATTTCAATTAAGTTAGAAAATATTGAGCATGCGCATATCTGACGACCTAGAGTTTGTCTCTTACCAGAGCCTTTCATTTTTCATTAGAAAGCTGAGAAGGGTCTGGGTACGAGAATGATTTCTGATGATGCTTGTAATCTTCGTAGAGGTCGCCGTTCTGTCCGGGATGCTCTATCGGGAGCTCCAAAGGCTGTTCAAGAAAAATCTCGTATCACGCTTTTGGATTGCTTATTAACATATTTTCTTGTTAGGTTTACATGGATATAAAGGATGGTCACGTGATCAAGGATTTTAGCAATGTGCTGACTATGAGAGAAATGCACGAACAGCAGATGGAGAAAACATCACAACTTGAATATCACAGGCTACCAGTACCGCATCAAAGGACTATTGAAGAAAAGGTAAGCAGACGATTCTAAAAGAGATAAAAGCATAGGTGATATTAAATGATATTGTTGTCCATGGCAATGGTGATGATGATGATAGTGATGGTGCAAGTGATGACCATGACCATGCTGATGGTGCAAGTGATGATGATGACCATGCTGATGGTGCAAGTCATGACCATGACCATGCTGATGGTGCAAGTGATGATGACCATGACCATGCTGATGGTGCAAGTGATGACCATGACCATGCTGATGGTGCAAGTGATGACCATGACCATGCTGATGGTGCAAGTGATGACCATGACCATGCTGATGGTGCAAGTGATGACCATGACCATGCTGATGGTGCAAGTGATGATGACCATGACCATGCTGATGGTGCAAGTGATGACCATGCAACCATGCTGATGGTGCAAGTGATGACCATGACCATGCTGATGGTGCAAGTGATGACCATGACCATGCTGATGGTGCAAGTGATGACCATGACCATGACCATGACCATGATGGTGCAAGTGATGACCATGACCATGTGATGACCATGATGACCATGACCATGCTGATGGTGCAAGTGATGACCATGACCATGCTGATGGTGACCAGTGATGACCATGACCATGCTGATGGTGCAAGTGATGACCATGACCATGCTGATGGTGCAAGTGAGTGATGACCATGACCATGCTGATGATGGTGCAAGTGATGATGACCATGACCATGCTGATGGTGCAAGTGATGACCATGACCATGACCATGACCATGCTGATGGTGCAAGTGATGATGACCATGACCATGCTGATGGTGCAAGTGATGATGACCATGATGACCATGCTGATGGTGCAAGTGATGACCATGACCATGCTGATGGTGCAAGTGCAAGTGATGATGGTGCAAGTGACCATGACCATGCTGATGGTGCAAGTGACCATGATGACCATGACCATGCTGATGGTGCAAGTGATGATGACCATGACCATGCCATGATGGTGCAAGTGATGACCATGACCATGCTGATGGTGCAAGTGATGACCATGACCATGCTGATGGTGCAAGTGATGACCATGCTGATGGTGCAAGTGATGACCATGACCATGCTGATGGTGCAAGTGATGACCATGACCATGACCATGACCATGCTGATGGTGCAAGTGATGACCATGACCATGCTGATGGTGAAGTGATGACCATGACCATGACCATGACCATGACCATGATGGTGCAAGTGATGACCATGACCATGACCATGCTGATGACCATGCTGATGGTGCAAGTGATGACCATGACCATGACCATGATGGTGCAAGTGTGACCAACCATGATGATGGTGCAAGTGACCATGACCATGACATGACCATGCTGATGGTGCAAGTGATGACCATGACCATGCTGATGGTGCAAGTGATGACCATGACCATGCTGATGGTGATGATGGTGCCATGACCATGTGATGGTGACCATGCTGATGGTGCAAGTGATGACATGACCATGACCATGCTGATGGTGCAAGTGATGATGACCATGACCATGCTGATGGTGCAAGTGATGACCATGACCATGCTGATGGTGCAAGTGATGACCATGACCATGCTGATGGTGCAAGTGATGACCATGACCATGCTGATGGTGCAAGTGATGACCATGACCATGCTGATGGTGCAAGTGGTGCTGTTCAAAATGCTAATGGTGGTGATAATCATGGTGATCGATATTTGTGTTGGAGAAAATGACGACGATGGGGTGTATAATAATTAGAATACAATATCCATGCAATAACTCAGTAGACTTTTCTTATTTCCTCTGTCCGTCTGAGAATTATTTTTAATGTAATATATGTCTATTTATTTTATTCAGGAATTAGACCGCTTGATGGACATTATCAATTCCCTAAGTGAAATCTACTCTGACGAAGATGGTCCAGCCCTTGTGTTCCATTGTGAGACAGGTAGAGAGAGAACTACGACCGCCATGGCAGTGGCTGCACTTATATATTGTAATAAAAAGGTATGACAAGAAACATTCAAAGTTGTTTTGTACCCTGTGCAGTGTCTTTTTCTCCCCCTCCCCATTGCCTTCCGTAAGTCGCTACTCATGATAAAGGTGATGTTACACGAGACACTGCGACGATTTTTCGAGCAACGTTGATTTTTCGAGCAACGTTGATTTTTCGAGCAACACAGTCGTCATTGTGTAAACATGTTGACGGTTTTTCAGTGCTGTTCAACAAGGTCATGACATCGCCGTAGAACAACGCTGTGCGAAAAGACATCATGCTCTTATCGATTTCCATCGTATAACCAAAGTAGCGCCTTAATGATTTTATCTTTTATCTTGGTAGGGTTTTCCAGTAGGTACAAAACCCAACGAACAAGACCCAGCCTGTGTCCCGCACGCTAAGTATACCCTGGGAGAATTCTCGGTTAGTATCTGAGTGGATAATTTTGGTGGGGTCGTCCCTCCCATGCATTAAGTTATAACCATGCAATAAGTAACCATTATATTTTTGTGCTTATTGCAGGTAGTACGTCACTTAATTCGTGTCTTACCTAACGGACCTCAAAGGAAGCGTGAGGTGGACTACGTATTAGATAAGATATCTGAGACCATGACACCTATGCACTATCACGCAAGGGAAGTCATCTTTTCGACATTCCAAAAAGTAAGTTTAATGTTTTCTTGTTTACTTTTATAATTTTGATGTTCTTTACATATCAAGTGTTTTTCTCAATCTGTGAATGCCTTCCTTCCTTCCTTCCTTCCTTCCTTCCTTCCTTCCTTCCTTCCTTCCTTCCTTCCTTCCTTCCTTCCTTCCTTCCTTCCTTCCTTCCTTCCTTCCTTCCTTCCTTCCTTCCTTCCTTCCTTCCTTCCTTCCTTCCTTCCTTCCTTCCTTCCTTCCTTCCTTCCTTCCTTCCTTCCTTCCTTCCTTCCTTCCTTCCTTCCTTCCTTCCTTCCTTCCTTCCTTCCTTCCTTCCTTCCTTCCTTCCTTCCTTCCTTCCTTCCTTTCTTCTTCCTTCCTTCCTTCCATCCTTCTTTTCTTTCTTTCTTCCTTACTTTCTTCCTTCTTTTTAACGTTTTTTCCTTTCTTCTGTCTTTCCTTCCTTCCAGTTCCTTCCTTCCTTCTTTCCAGTTCCTTCCTTCCTTCTTTCCAGTTCCTTCCTTCCTTCTTTTCAGTTCCCTCCTTCCTTCTTTCCTTCCTTCTTTTGTATTCATGTAAACATGTGCACCTTCTCTCCAGTATAAACACGCCAGTTCAGAATGCAATCCCGACTACAAGTTAGAGTTACGCAAGCGCAGTCTGTACTACCTGGAGCGATACTTCTATCTTATAATCTTCAACACGTATCTCCAAATGGAAAGACGAACAAAATGGCAACGCACCTTTTGCGAATGGATGACACAAGTCGCCTCGGCTGCTGGGGTTTATGATATTCTCGATAACTTTGGCTTTCATGACTTTGAGAAAACGGAAGAAAGGCTCAAGGCTCTGAGGTGGCGATGGCGGGAAAGCTTCCGAGGCAAGCCTAATGTATAGTCACAAAGATGATGTGAGCGATTCCCTTATAACAACGCGAATTTATTAGAAAGACAAAAACTTGGAGCTTAATTACTACATCACAAGCTCGCGTGTATATACATTTGGCCATGAACGGCTGCAGATGGGGTCTTGCTGCTTAAGCTCCCTACTATTCGCACATGGCGGGAAATCGAGACTTCCTCGCGAGATTTCAAGAAGACGCTGGATTTTATGGTGGCATACGCATATACGTATTATATATGGCTTTATACTAGTGGAATGTATGCTGATGGGAAAAAACCGCGACACAAAAAGCGTCAGTCTGCAAAGGAGGCTGTGCTCTGATGGCGGAAATCAAACGCAACAGATGAGCAGAAGAAAGCTTAAGGAACTTCCTTACGTGATTTCCAGACGACGCTTTAGCTTACCAAGTAACACGCAGATCTAGCCGGCCAGCCAACGGTGAGACGATATCTCGAAGACCTCTTCCCCTCCCCCCATATAGACCGCCAGCTACGAAGGTTAAAGTTTATCTAACATACACCGCGTTGTAGAGCAATCCACATTTCAATAAAGTTTTATCTATCATCTAGCTATCTATCTATCACACTACAGACAGTGATGGCGGATCAGTACATTTTACCCAGTAATGCTTTGCGCGCATAAACCATTATACCTTCAATCAATCAATCAATCAATCAATCAATAACTTGTAGACACTTTAGAATAGAGCGTTTTAAAAACGTCAAAATGTGCAAGTGTGAAGCTGTTACGTGGTTTATTTGTGTGAACGTGTTAGTACGTAGATCTACGTGGTACTGAGTTAGTTTCGCAAAGGATTGTGGTAAAATTTACAGCCGCTATCTTTTTCTGTGCATGCGCAGTGCATCAGCAATAGTCCATTGCATACTGTCATATTCTAATATATTCTAATATACTGTAATATATCGAACGCAAGTAAAATTAATATCCACACTGATACATCGACAATTAGTTTTTCCTGGCCTCAGCGGTTTTCAATGAGCTGAGTTTCATCCAGGTGCGAAGCAGCAAAATCAACGAGATGCCGCGTCAGTACCGGAAGCAGCTCGTTTGTTTTTGGTGCCTCGCGGATTGTTGAATCCCCGTCGAGAGAGAACCACTGGGACTGGGACAAGGAAACCTCTGGAACAAGGGATATTTAACAATTAGACAACGAGTCCGAGTTGGCTAATTGTTTTAGTATAACAAACTAGCATATCTTGCTTCATCGCCGTTCACGGCCAATGATTTATAATTTTTTATAATAATAGTTTATCTTAATTTATATATATTTTATAGTTTTCTAGGTTTCTTTTTTCTTTTTTACACTTTTAATTAGTATCGTCAATGTAAAGCGCTTTAGAATATTTGAATAGTTAAGGCGCTATATAAATGTTATTTATTATTATTATTATTATTAATGGTTACCATGGTGATTCGCTACTAGGGGACTATCACTATTAGACCCCTAGTAGCGTAACCAATCAGATCGCAGGATATGTGATAGACCACTAGTTTGTTTATACTAATAAGGGATAGTTGCCTCAGGGACAAGGAAGCCTCAGGGACAAGGGAACCTCTGGGAAAAGGGAACCTCTGGGACAAGGGAACCTCTGGGACAAGGGAACCTCAGGGACAAGGGAACCTCAGCGACTATAAACCTCTGGGACAAGGGAACCTCTGGGACAAGGCAACCTCTGGGACAAGGGAACCTCAGGGACAAGGGAACCTCAGCGACTATAAACCTCAGGGACAAGGGAACCTCTGGGACTATAAACCTGCGGGACAACGGAACCTCTGGGACTATAAACCTCTGGTATCTTCAAGGACCATAGTATATGAAATATTTGTTTCGCGATGTATCATTAGAAGGAATCATAATTCACACCCAGTGTGCGCTACTCGAATCACACATTAAAAAAATTAAAGTACACCAGTCTTCAAATATAGGCGCACGGCCGGTCTGTGCCGTGAGGGACTGGATGAGGCAGACTATAATTTTGATACTCCAGAGATTATATATCGACGCTCTTCAAAACTTGAAAATAAGCAATTCTTATGCAAGCGCTATAAGCAAGCGCTTTTGCGCGCGCAAACTGAGAACCATGGTAACTTGGCAATATGCACGAGCTGAGCAAACTGAGAACCATGGTAACTTGGCAATATGCACGAGCTGAGCAAATTGAGAACCATGGTAACTTGGCAATATGCACGAGCTGAGCAAATTGAGAACCATGGTAACTGCGCCCACTACAGTTACAGCGGAGAAGATGATGTGTAGCTTCTCTGTTTTCTTCAACGTAGAATAGAACTAACTGCATCTATTTCATCGCGATCATAGAGACTAGCGTTTGATGTTCTATTTGACCTATTGGCATCGAAATAATCTCTATCATGAATTCAGCGCTTTAAAAGTGCAGTGGTTAAATAAACAAAATGAATTGTAATGCTACAATAAAAATATTATAAAATAACTATGATATAAACGCGCGCTCTGATTGGCCAAAGGATGCGTATTCCGCGTGCTCTATGAGTGCACGCGCGCGCAGATATTCAAACGTTTTTGCAACGAACAAAATTGAAAACTTGCTATAAAATCATACTTGTATTTTATAAAAGAAATAGAAAACGAGGCAGCTGTGCTCTATCGAGTTATAGAAGCACTTGGGAATTGAAAGAAGACTCGAGAAGTGCGAGAAGCACTTCTCTCGTATTCTTCCAATTCCCGCGTGCTTCTATAACTCGATAGAGCACGCTGCCTCGTTTTCTATTTCTTCATTATAAACGTTTAGTAAGTGGATTGTGACGCCGAGTATAAAAGGACCTGTATATCCAACCGACTTGTGGGATGAGCATGAAGATCTCGGCACAGTGATTTTCCATTCTCCTTCGCAGACGCAACGGCACTACTTATTTATTTATTCATTTATTTATTCATTTATTTATTTATTTGTTCATTTATTTGTTAATTGTTTGTTTGTTTGTTTACTTATTATCTACATAGCTTGAGATGCTAGGATCTTGGGGTGGGATGTTACGAGACTCGGGATGTTAGAGACTCGGGATCTTAGAACCTCGGGATCTTAGAACCTCGGGATCTTAGAGACTCGGGATCTTAGAGACTCGGGATCTTAGAGACTCGGGATCTTAGAGACTCGGGATCTTAGAGACTCGGGATCTTAGAGACTCGGGATGTTAGAGACTCGGGATCTTAGAGACTCGGGATGTTACGAGACTCTTAGAGACTCGGGATCTTAGAACCTCGGGATCTTAGAGACTCGGGATCTTAGAGACTCGGGATCTTAGAGACTCTGGATCTTAGAGACTCGGGATCTTAGAGACTCGGGATGTTAGAGACTCGGGATTTAGAGACTCGGGATGTCGGGATCGGGATTTAGAGACTCGGGATCTTAGAGACTCGGGATCTTAGAGACTCGGGATGTTAGAGACTCGCGGGATGTTAGAGACTCGGGGATCTTAGAGACTCGGGATGTTAGAGACGCGGGATGTTAGAGACTCGGGATGTTAGAGACTCGGGATCTTAGAGACTCGGGATCTTAGAGACTCGGGATGTTAGAGACTCGGGATCTTAGAGACTCGCGGGATCTTAGAGACTCGGGATGTTAGAGACGCGGGATGTTAGAGACTCGGGATCTTAGAGACTCGGGATGTTACGAGACTCGGGATGTTAGAGACTCGGGGATCTTAGAGACCTCGGGATCTTAGAGACTCGGGATCTTAGAGACTCTGGATCTTAGAGACTCGGGATGTTAGAGACTCGGGATGTTAGAGACTCGGGATCTTAGAGACTCGGGATGTTAGAGACTCGGGATGTTAGAGACTCGGGATCTTAGAGACTCGGGATCTTAGAGACTCGGGATGTTAGAGACTCGCGGGATGTTAGAGACTCGCGGGATCTTAGAGACTCGGGATGTTAGAGACTCGGGATGTTAGAGACTCGGGATCTTAGAGACTCGGGATCTTAGAGACTCGGGATCTTAGAGACTCGGGATCTTAGAGACTCGGGATCTTAGAGACTCGGGATCTTAGAGACTCGGGATGTTAGAGACTCGGGATGTTAGAGACTCGGGATCTTAGAGACTCGGGATCTTAGAGACTCGGGATGTTAGAGACTCGGGATATGTTAGAGACTCGGGATCTTAGAGACTCGGGATGTTAGAGACTCGGGATCTTAGAGACTCGGGATGTTAGAGACTCGGGATCTTAGAGACTCGGGATGTTAGAGACTCGGGATCTTAGAGACTCGGGATCTTAGAGACTCGGGATCTTAGAGACTCGGGATGAGAGACTCGGGATCTTAGAGACTCGGGATCTTAGAGACTCGGGATCTTAGAGACTCGGGATGTTAGAGACTCGGGATTTAGAGACTCGGGATCTTAGAGACTCGGGATCTTAGAGACTCGGGATCTTAGAGACTCGGGATCTTAGAGACTCGAGATCTTAGAGACTCGGGATCTTAGAGACTCGGGATCTGGAATCTTTGGATCTTGGAGATCTGGGATCTGGGAGATCTGGGATCTGGGAGATCTGGGATCTGGGAGATCTGGGATCTTGGAGATCTGGGATCTTGGAGATCTGGGATCTTGGAGAATTGGGATCTTGGAGATCTGGGATCTTGGAGATCTGGGATCTTGGAGATCTGGGATCTTATAGACTCGGGATCGTGGAGAGTTGGGATCTTCATGGGGACTTGGGATCTTGAGATGCTGCTGTCTTCGTATATACGATTCTTGAGGTCGTGGGATCTATTGGTATCGTTGTATCTCGGACCGCAGCTCAGAATTCAGTATTCGACGTTAAGTTGCTAACACCGTATGTACCGTGATGTTGATAGTATTGCTACATTAACGCTGTCCTGTTGTCCGTCACACACCGTTAATTATTCCATTCATTGTATACATATGCGTATAATAATAATGGCGTATATACTGAAGTACAAAATGCGTCGTTCACTGTTTCAGTATATAAAGCGGTCAAGTTTAGAAGCATTTCAAACATGTCTGTTACGATCATATAGAGGCTAGCGATTGATGCTGGGAAAGTCACAGTTCTCTTGGTCGTGTCGTGTTCCAAGCTTGTTTGTCGGTCATCAAAGAACTCGAAAGTATTCCGCTTTAGTTCAGCGATGGTGTCGGGCGCTGAATCCGTTTAACAGGAGAACGAAGCACCATTTCACTTGGTTAGTAAAGATACCACTGATGTCTGGTGATGTTTTTAATGGTCAAAAAAAGAGTTCAAAGATAAATGAGACGAATCATAATTCAGCAACAGATCGACTGACCTGAAGAAGGCCTGCATGAGTGCATGGTCCTAAAACGTCGCGAGCTCACAAACACCACGTGAGACAAGTGAACAATTAAATTTTATTTACTGAGCCACGATTATAGTCACACATTTTCCTTGTTGTAAAATCAAATCAGTAAGCTTCATTCATTTATCGTCGGTTATTTTGTACCTTGTATTTTTCGTTTTATATTTTATTTTATCGATCGCGAGGATACTAGCTATTTGTTATTTTATTTTACTAGATTTGTACATATATATTTTATATTTCATATTTTATAGTTTAGGAATATTGTTTTTATTTTGATTCTGTCAAGCGCATTAGATCATATTTACATGTAATGTTTGCGCTATATAAGTATTAAATTATTATTATTATTATTCTGTTAAGCGCATTAGATCATATATACATGTAATGTTTGCGCTATAGAAGTATTAAATTATTATTATTGTTGTTTTCAGTTAGTATTTAATTAATAGTACTTAGTAGAGTGATTTTGCTAAACCGGTAAATAGATATTAGTCTAATAGAAAATACAATTCACCAACAAATTCCACTTCACTATCGTTGGCCGGTCAGTATAGATCGCGCGCGCGACATATTACGCCATGGATATCAACAGTAATAAGGAAAATCTGAAACTTGGGTTCTCGGGCAAATATTTGTTTATCGGAACATCCAGCTTCCTCCAGCAAATATCGCAGCATGGGTCGTGGATGGAACTACTCGGTTGTTTACATAGTGCTCGCGCGCGACATATTTCACTAACGATCGATATTTTTAGTGCTGAATAATAAAGACAATAGAGGTGTTCCTGTTTCGGGACTATATCGTGACATTTGCCTTCGTTAAGTAACTGCTCTTCTAAACTTCGTTTCTCAGCCAAATATTTATTAGTTTATACAGTAAATCATAAAGCAAATGTAGAGAGTACATTTATATGTATTATATTCAGATGCGCTTTAGTTCGGATCCAGCTTCCATCATATAGCTACTCGATTGCTTTACATTAGATTTTATTTCACGAGTAAATAAAATCACTCTGTAGTGTTTACAAGTATATCAATCAAAACAGGAGATGTAAACAGTGCAGTCACAAGGTAAAATTTTACCTGGACTCGTGGACTACGGGATCTTTTATAAAACCTCGCAACTGGAAAGCTGAATTGCGTGAATAATTAACAATTATTCTCTGAACTGGAGGTGAATAGCTGTAGAATATTAACTGAGACGCGAAGCGGCGATGATTTACTGATACAGTAAATCATAAAGCAAATGTAGAGAGTACATTTATATGTATTATATTCAGATGCGCTTTAGTTCGGATCCAGCTTCCATCATATAGCTACTCGATTGCTTTACATTAGATTTTATTTCACGAGTAAATAAAATCACTCTGTAGTGTTTACAAGTATATCAATCAAAACAGGAGATGTAAACAGTGCAGTCACAAGGTAAAATTTTACCTGGACTCATGGACTACGGGATCTTTTATAAAACCTCGCAACTGGAAAGCTGAATTGCGTGAATAATTAACAATTATTCTCTGAACTGGAGGTGAATAGCTGTAGAATATTAACTGAGACGCGAAGCGGCGAGGTAAATATGCCTAAACCCGCTATTCACCGACAGTGAAGATAATAATTGTTTTAGTATATACCAACGAGCCAATCAAGGAACTAAAACTGATTTAAGCTAGCCAAAAACTATGGAGTATTTTACTGAAAAATTCTGAAGAAAACAAACCCTCAGCGCGCGCTCGATGGCTTGAATGGCGTCAGTAGCGCGCGCACTTCAACTACAATTTTATTCAAAAACACAAAAGAATCCTCAACTTTCTTGCCATTTTTATCTTTGGCTATATCATAAAAGCAGTAGAAGACAAATTTTCGTGGTTTACTAGCTAAATAGATCACTTGGGATGTTGGGAGAACACGAGAAAAGTTTGAAAATCACGAGCCGGCAGCTGCCAATTTGTTGCCGACTCAATATCCCGAGTTTTGGAGGTGAATATGGTAGAATAGCCTGACTTTTTTAACCAATCAGAGCGCGCGTTATGAGGAGATTGGTGAGTTGGTATAAACTAAATTCAATTATAAATAAAAAATATATATATATGCCATATGTTAAAGGCTATTATTAAGACTATAGTACTCTGGTTTTGCAAAACTATAATTGCCGTCACAGTTTTGAGTTTGTAATCGCATGGTATTTATTTTTTAAGTTGTAAGTTTGTAAACTCTCTGCAGTATTCATAAGAAAGCCTTTTTGAAAAATCGTTCCATGTTCCAGGAGTCCTTGGATGTCCAGTACATATTTACTCAGGTATGACAACCACTTAACATTCTTTCTTGTTAATTAAAAATAATCACACAATAGTAATATTAAATAGTCACTTGCGACACAAACTGATAGGTAGAAGACTGGATCATCCAAAATAAACCTAATAGTCAGACAACAAGTTTCGATGCTGTCAGCTACAAGATTCATAAAGAGGTGGTTATCAAATATTACTACCTCGTAAAGGTACGATCGATCTCTAGTGAGCAGCATTTAATTTAGATGACATGTCTGTTGTTGATATTTTTGCGGCTAAGCAATTGATTCGAATAATTAATGAACTAAAATATTTTTTTGACCAATGAAATTGCTGGAAATATAATAATAACAACTTTATTGGATAGGGTAACACCGTTACCAAAAATGATAATTTTCAGGCCTAGGTGGCCCTCATATACTATACTAGTGATTCCACAATGTAATATAATTATCAAACCATAGATAATATAATGATTAGATGTCATTTTGTTTGTGCGAAGCTAGAAAATAATACCGACGTCTCAATATGTATTATTCCCTGATTATCAGTTTAGGAAATATACCTGTGACAGGAACAATGCTCCTCGTGTGTTTGTCTACCTGATCAATATTAATACCTTATTAATGCCGAAATTAATAATATTTTTTTTAATTAATTCGCCACAAAATACAACAATATATGTACGTATATCATACTGATCAATTGTTTAATGTCTGATGACCAGGTGTTCACTGGTGACAGGAACAATCCTAGAAACCCTACAACCGATGATTACCATCACCTATGGATCGTCAAGACTGGCGACCAGCCATTTAATGGGACGGTCACAAATGACTGGCTGTATGTCAATGCTATCAAAAATGAACAAGATATTCTTAAATACCCCTGATTTCATCCAGAGGGAATCATCCAGTCAATCCTCGGCCACTGTCTTAATATTAGCTATTAGTATTTACCAAATCAGTGGATAGCAATTTTGGCGCGTCTTGATTGGCTCCCGTAACTCGGAATATCCTTGGCTATTCACTGTTTTGGGACGAGATTCAAAATGGCGTCTCGTTTCGCTACAGCTACAGCTACAGCTACATTTTTGATTCAACTGATTTGGTAAATACTAAAACAATTATCCCCCTCAGTGTCGGTGAGTAGTGGTGAATATCCACCACTACTCACCTCCACTTCGGGGAAAAATTGTTCATAATAATTAGCACCAACATTTGTAATCTTCACAGCCAGTCACAGCTCAATTTTTTAAGACTGAGTTGCTTAAGTTTTACTACCTGATAGCATGCAATACAGTCGAACCTCCCTTAAGCGACCACCCAAAATGTCAAACTTTGTGGTCGCTTACGAGAAGCGGTCGCTAATTACGAGAGGTTCCAACTAGTGATTTGACTTGGAACTGAATTTTTGGTATTTTGGAAAACTGCATGGTCGCCGTTAGGGGAGGTGGTCGCTTACGAGAGTGGTCGCTTACGAGAGTGGTCGCTTACGAGAGTGGTCGCAACCGGAGGTCGAACTGATTCAGTTATGACTTGTAATTCATACACAGGTACAAGCTTTTTAATAATCTCCTAACTATTTTACACCAATTAATGATTGTACTCGTCAGTTTAATATTATAAGAGTTTTACCAGCACGTGTATACCTGAGTAATGCATGCACAATTAGTAATTAATTCACTGGTATGCACAATTTTTTAATGATTTGTACGTAATATTTACACTCGAGGATTCATTAAAACGACTTAAACTTTACAGACAGATTTGTGGAGAGAGAACATCAGCCTGTTGGTGAATTTATTGAATATAACGACGATACGATCCACCAGAAAATTAAGGGAAAGAAAGTGATCACAATACAATTTAACTGACTACTTTAGTAGTTTGAAAGGAAACGAAATGAAATATGGATTGATGGATGGATGGATGGATGGATGAATGGATGGATGAATGAATGAATGAATGAATGCCGGAATGGATGAATGGATGAATGGATGAATGGATGAATGGATGAATGGATGAATGGATGAATGGATGAATGGATGAATGGATGAATGGATGAATGGATGAATGGATGAATGGATGAATGGATGAATGGATGAATGGATGAATGGATGAATGGATGGATGGATGAATGGATGAATGGATGAATGGATGAATGAATGGATGAATGAATTAATGGATGAATGGATGGATGAATGGATGAATGAATGAATGGATGGATGAATGAATGGATAAATGAATGAATGGATGGATGAGTGGATGAATGAATGAATGAATGGATGAGTAGATGGATGAATGAATGGATGAATGAATGGATGGATGGATGAATGGATAGATGAATGAATGAATGAATGAATGGATGGATGAATGAATGAATGGATGGATGAATGAATGGATGGATGGATGGATGAGTGGATGAATGAATGAATGGATGAGTAGATGGATGGATGAATGAATGGTTCCGTCTACAATTAATTTCTATGAAATACTACATTACAGCTTTCTATCTGATTTAATGAGGCCGGTAGACACCTGAAAAAAAGTACTGATAAACTGATAGAGTTCTGATAGGGAACTATTTCAGAAAACAGGGCCGTACATAACCCAAAATTCAAAAAATAACTAAAAATAGTACAGTTCTCAGCACTTTTAATTTGGTATCTTTTTCGCCTTGCTTGGGGGGCAACTGCACCCCCCCCCCCCCCCCCCCCCCCCCTGCCCCTGTGCTGTGTACGGCCCTGGAAACTAGTGCTAAATGTTGAACGATAGGTTGATGCAATGTCAGGACCGTGGCAGCTAGGGGTAGGGGCCAGGGGGACCCGGGCCCACCAATAATTTTGACTGTTTTTTTTTATGTAGACCTTTACATCCTGAATAGCATATGTCTATACACACACTGCTATGGACATGCTGTACGTTATTGCTCTGAATAGCATATGTCTATACACACACTGCTATGGACATGCTGCAGTACGTTATTGCTCTGAATCTAGATAGCTGTAACTGATTCCATATAATCTGCAGTAAAATGTGTAAGTGACGGTCTTGACACGGTTCGAGAAATAGGAAAACTGGTTAAGAAATCCCCTCAAAGAAATGCAAAATTGGATAAAATCCGAACTGACACCAAATGAATCCAAAGATAATAATTGTAAACTGTCCGTTTTGCGCGAACGAAAGAAAGAAATGAAATATATATTGGAAAACCGACTGGAAGATATAGACACTAAAATCGGCTAACGCACCAATATTCAAAACCTTTGGGAATAAGAGCTTTTTGTTCCAAACATTTCCATTCATTTCCATGTCAAAATTCTCTATTGAAATCGATCGAAATACAACAGACAAAGAACCGTATTACCAACAGATTTGAAATGGGTCAAAGAATGTAAACATTGCGTTAGCCGATTTGGTCTATTTCTCGGTCAAAAATAACCCCTTTCATAAATGACGTCATTTTTTCTGCAATTTCATTGGATCAGATTATCTATCACGTGATACGTGCATGGTATTCACGGGGTTCTGCGCAAGGTGTCATTCCAACAGTGCTGTGAGAAAGGTGAGTTTGTTGTTGCATTTTCTCTTTGAAAATTGCTCAATTTAGCCCAAATATGCCTCTTTCGTAGGACATTTGAGCCTAGTTTTTAGAAGTATAGAGTTTCTCAGTTTAAAGCAATAAAAAATTGTAAAAAAGCTGTAAATTTGGCACTTTTGACTAAGTAAACGGAACGGAACGGAATCTCCATAATTTGAAACATTTTTAAGCTCGAAAGTCTTAGAAAATACTTTTTATTCTCGTTTTGGGGAATTTTACAATCGAAAACTGCAAAATTGTAGCGAAGGTCCGGCGTTTGAACCAGCGTTCAAGATGAAGTGAACGACGCCATTTTGTCTGTGTCTTTTTCCTGAATGAACTTCATGTTGGAATGATTCGTTGTTGTTGTTTGCTTGCATTTTCTTTCGGCATAAAAGTAATGTTTTATCGCAAGTTCGCGCCATGAATGTAAACGTGGACATTATATAGCACTGACACTAATGGCGCGAATATTTCAGCAAGGAATTTTTCTTCTTTGAAAAGTTGAAAATTATTATTATTCAAAAACAGCATAAATCTAGTTTATTGTGGTACAGTATACGTATTCTTGAAACTCGAAGTGTTTTTGTTTGCTCTTTTGCTCAAATAATGTTAAATGTCTAATCTATTATTTTTCTTTCCATTTTAGCAAACGACTTTCTTCTCATACAACGTATAATAAGCCGGGTTAGTGGGCGCTCGACGGATCTCAAACAAACCAAACCCTGTCCAGTTTTCAAAATAGATTTGGCTATGCTTGTTAAATTGTTTGAGACGGCCGCTGAGAGATTTTTATTGGGGTCTAGAAGTTCCTAATTCGAATATGGAACGTACAACGAATAAGCTTAGAAAAAAATGAGTTATTTTTCCTTATGATGAATCAAATTGTCATCGTCGTTATCTCGTTTTCGTGTTGTTATGTTTGTGGTATAGATGTCGTTTGTGCCTGTGAGAACAGACGCCCCTCGTGGCGTGCTTGCTTGTCTTCCTTTCTCCACTAGGGAGGGGGAGGGGAAATGAGCCCGCCATGTGGGGCGCCTGTTGGCTACAGGCTGTGTTGGAGGTATTTTGTACCGTGTTTGTAACTGTTGCCGCTGATGAACAAAATTCCATCGGTTCACTCTTTTGGACTTGTAGTCACAAGGAAAGGGCATTCATTCTAGATTGTAGATATATCAAAATAACAAAAAAAAGTCTAGCTAGGACTAGGAGGGTATCCGTACATCAAGTATGGATCCAGGGGGTATATTAGTAGAGGCTACCACTTTAAAGTAGTTGTGTTTGTTAGCTTTGACTAGTCAATCGGCCAGGGTCAATGGGCCAATAATTAGATTAGCTTTCCAATAGTACTATATTTTAAATACCTACAATACACACGAATATATAATGAGATATGGACGAGAAAAAGGGGGATGGGCTGTCCACAGTGTGGACAGCGGTATATTCGTGTGTGAGGTGATGCATCACGCCATGGAGGGGTGGGTGGGTGGGTCTTTTCGCTCAGTTCTGTGAGTCGACTTCGAATGAACTGGCACAAAAGGAGCACGAGGGCTCTATTATATGTAGCGCGGTGTATGATGGGATCTCATTGTTATGTTAATTTTCGTTATTATCTCCGGTATTTGAAATAGTCAGGAGCCCATAAGTAGGAGCGTCCATGCTCTATATTGGGTCTGTGTCACAGCGTTTTCACAAGTGTGGTTATTTTTAGAACAGTTTTCCCGCGAAAGAAGGTCATTTGACCAATCAGAGAACGTTTCCGGTATGGCGGTTTCATTTCCGGTTTCACGTCAAAAATAAAATGGCGGAATTTCGAAAGACTCGAAGAGATGAATGTACAAATAAAAGTCAGGATTATCCAGTTTTCTTTGTGTCTGACTCACAATTTTATCATACCAACAACTTCCCGGGATTCCATAGGCCGCTGCTTTGAACCTTGACCTAAAATTCTAGACTGCTTTTCCCGAACTAAGTGAACTTACTTTACTTTACAGGATTTGAATTGAAGTGATGGCCAGGCGGTTTCGTGGCAGAGTTTCGAGGATAGATAATGTGAACGCGTGTTTACCTCACGGAGAAATACAAACGTATTATGAAGCGTTGTGCCTCTGAAACGTTAGAAAGTCAAAGTCAAGTCAAGTAAGGTGCATTGAAAGCGATAGTCTATTTAGGCAGTTGGCTTGTAATTTGGTTTTTCGCTGCCGTCAATCAACATGAAAAATCAGAAAAGTCATTTTAGGTAACAGAAAAGACACAACAAATACGCTTACTTTCACCAGTCTTATTTGTAATTTGATTCACTCGTCTTGTCGCTCATCATGCAGTTTCAGCGAATTTGTTTTTGAATAGCAGCTATTAAATAGCCTTGTCGTCAATCTTCAAACTCCACAACGATAATTACAAGATACCACTAAACCACATCCAAGAATAAATTGAATTCACTTTCTGACGAAATAGTTTAGACGAAAATATGTATTTGAAAGTCTTCGGCTAATTATTTGCATCCACACGCTACAACAGCTTCTCAGTCGGTCCCTTCGTGTTCGAGTTCTTCGAACCGGCACTTGCTTTGGATGCCTTTAGAAGCACAATCGTCACCACTATCACTTTCAAGTGATTCTGTTGTACCGAATGACTCAATACTGCTCTCACTATCACTAGACGATTCGTAGTTTATTTCACTTGAAGAACACTCTTTGTCGCTATCGGAGGCCATCTTTATTTTACCCGTCATCTCATCAAAATTCAAAAAATACGTCATACCAGAAACGTTCTCTGATTGGTCAAAATTCGCGGGAAAACTGTTCTAAAAATAACCACACTTGTGAAAACGCTGTGACACTATCCAATACCGTATGGACGCTCCTACTTATGGGCTCCTGAAATAGTACTATATTTTAAATACCTACAATACACACGAATATATAATGAGATATGGACGAGAAAAAGGGGGATGCCCTATCCCCTGTTCGACTGCTAAGCGTTTCGGGATTTGAATTGAGGAGGACGATGTAAGCGGACAAAGGGAACGAAAAAAAGGGGGAAAGGGGGGTATTCCTCCCATTCTACAAGTGCATCCCTATACTACTGGAGGTACATTGTTTAATATGTTTCATAAACCATTGATTGTGATTATTATTGTATTCCCTGAGAGTCTGGCTGCAGGTGACTGTGGGGCCATGACTTTCGACAACTGCATATAATAAGATGCCGTACTCTTTTGTCTCCAGCCGACGTGAGACATGATATCCTGGAGGTCACTTCCTGTTAGTGCGAGGGTAATTGCACAGCCTGCTCGAAAGCCATGGAGAGTTTCGCCTCCTTGGCGGTGGCCAGATTCTCGGAGGTACAAATGAAGACGCGATTCCGCTGCGGAAGAAGAGAAACTCTTATTCGCTATGCCGCCATTTGGGGTCGTGGGCCGGAAAAGGAAACCATTATTTAGCGAAATGCCAATGCTCTCTGCAAACCTATGGTAATCTTCAATCGCCTTGACGGGGCAGATTTCTTGTATGCTGTTGCGTCGGATACCAAATAGATTCGACGACCCGTCCCGTAACGTTTTTCCCCACGTGTGATTAAAAAGAAAACCGTCATTGTTCGGGAAGCGTACTATTTCTTGCGTTTTAACTTGTCCCAAATCGCCAGGTCTATCTCCACTGAACATAAGGGTTTTGAAATATGCTTGATCTCTCATGTGCACGAATTTGTCTAGTAGAGATACGTTTGGGAATGCCATTCTTTCGCCGATGTAGTTACAAAGGCGAAGGAGGTCGTGCACGAAGAAAGGATTAGCCTGCTTGGGAGTGGCCCGCGCCTGAAGCTGTTCAGCTGTAATTACTCGTAAGTACTTCTTCAGAGAGAGGTCTGTGGCGGGATTACCGAATAAGAGCCTGGGGTCCCATTCCCCTCTACGATCTGCTTCGTTGAAGATAGCTCGTAACTTCCCTATCAGGGAATCAACAGTTCCATATGCTAGGCGGATGGGACAGTCACAAAGACGATGTTTATGTTGTCCCAGAAACCTACAGTTTGTCTGGTGAACCTGGGTTTTCCCTTTCCCATCTTTCCACGCAAGGAATCGGCACAAATCACGTGGTGTCGCAGAGGAGATGTCTTTTTGTTCTGGCAGTGAGCTCAGAAAAAATTCGAGTTCTTTCTGTAGGGATGATTTCTGTTTCGAGTAAGCGGTAGACGCTGAAAAATGGGCAATTTGCGATAGGCGGGCATCCAAGACTGGTAAGTCGAGCTGAAAGCGTGCGGTGGCGGGAACTTGTGGTCTCAGGCTTTTCCTTTGGTACCCGCACATCTGGCAAAAATGGAATTGCATATCATTTGGATAGGAACAGGCAGGGCAAGCCACGGAAGGAGTGTACAGCTTAGGCACCACGAGAAGAGGCTGAAAGAGAGTGGGGGGAAAACGGCAGGCAGTTAATCATTGTGAAAAAGCAGAAACCAACAACTAAAACGGTAACTATACAAGGAGGTATTTTTATTCACATTGTAATTGTTAGAAAACCCTCTGTTGGGATTGCTTTAATTCCTTAGGATGGTGAAAACTGCATGGCACTAGATCTTGAAGGCCCAAAGGTCCCACGGTAAAGAAAAGGAATCAGAAAAACCTTGCTTTGTCGGCACAAGGATGGCTTGCGTGCTTCCTTTGTTGGCGAGCTTAAGGGAGGTTGTCGCCAAATGGTTTATGAGTGGCCACCAATACTTTCTTGGGCGTACATCGGAGAGTACTACAGTGCAGGGAAGGTTGTTGCGATGAAGGTGCCTGATGGTGGGACCAATCAGGAGGATAGGGGGAAAAACATAAGGGTTGTTGTACAGCTGTCGGTCGAAATGGGGATGGCTGAAATCTTGAGCGAAAAAATCCACACCCGAGGAGAGCGGGGTTGGGTAAGGAGTGAAATGGGAAGCGGAGCTCCCTTGCGGTCTGGTTGGGCGTTTGAATCGAGGGCCATAAGGTCGCACGAGTGTCCGTGGCGACCGCCAAAAGCCGGCATGGATTGGAGATGGGTCCAAAGTTGTGGAGAGAGCTTGGCGTCGGCGCGGGAAATGCGTCTAGAAGGCTGGTCAGCGGGATTCTCTTCTGATGGCAGGTGGATAATGGAAAGGCGGATATTCTGTTCAAAAACCGTGTGGTAAAGTTCCTTTAGCACCCTGGAGAAACAGCTAGTTCTTGCTCTCTGGGACTGCCATGCGTAGACGAGAGACTGATTATCGACATAAGCATCCACGCGAGCATCGTGGAGTTTCCCTTCGAACGATAGGATGGAATTGGTAAGGGCTTTTGTTTCCTTTGAAGTGATGTCTAGGTTTCTCTCGTTGGAACACCAGTAGTCGGAGGAGACAAGACTGCCTTCAGGAAAGAGACCGCCCCAAGCGAACGACGATGCATCAGAATAGATGACCAATTGGGAGTGTTTCTCTTCCCGCCACTTGCCTACTTTGTCTAGGACACGTGGCTGAACCCAGTGCTCGATTTCTTGTCTGAGGGAAGGAGAGATGCGGATGGGCTTAGTTGACTTGGACGCTTTCCCAATGGCCATATTGATTTCGTTAGTAAACAATCTACAATCTTGGATCGCCAGGTTGAAGGACATGCATTTTCCCGAAAGGCGCTGCAGGGTGTGCCGGGAGACATGATTTTTAGATAAAATGGATTTTGCCAAGGTTAGAAATTTTCCCTTTTTGCCCGCCGGCAAATAGAACGCTTCTAGTTCAGTATCACATATGTATCCTAGGTATTGAACGCGTTTCTGTGGGGTGAGCACGCATTTGGCTAAACCCAGAGTATAGCCGAGGCAAAGGAGTGTGTAGGCTGCAATAAACACTGCAGCCTTTGCAGCTTGAAGATTAACCTCGTCGGGGTGGATCGATTCTCTGCCTGCATTTATGTGGTTGGAGTGACATAATTGGCCAATATGCCTGTCATCAATATAAAGTGAACACGGGATTCCTAAGGAGCGGAGGAAATGGGACCAAACCAAGCCTGTTGAGTGATAGATGTAGGCGGACAGTTTCCACCCGAAGGGTATAGTGTTAGAGACGAAAAACCAATCCCTCCATTGAATCCCGAAGAACGTGCGACTTGCTTCATCTAACAGTATGTGGTCATAGCCTGATTTGTCATCTAACAGTGTCTGATAGGAATTCTTTGTTAAGTATCTGGGGAGATGGGACAAATTATCTAATTGGAAAGGCTTATCAGTCATCCACAAGTAGTTTAGGAATCGATTGTCGTGGCAAAGACGCGGCTTAGAGGGTTCTACTGTGAGTGGCATTACCAAATATGGTGGTTGAACCTCTCCAACTCTTCCTATGGGAGTGATCGCTCCATTTGTTACTCGTTGTATCAAGGTTGTGTCTATGAAATCTTGAAATTCGTCACATGATTTGTTGTTGGAGAATATCATGCTTGGGGGGATGGCAGAGTCGTAGTTTTGCCCTCTGAAACTACCTCGAAAGTGTTGGAAATACTCGTTAAGGGAGACCTTGTGTTTTATCCAATGAAGCACTTCAAAAGCCTGCTCGTAAGGGGCATGGCCGACAATCTCCTCCCAAACATCAGCGTGAGCGTGAAGTTCCCCCGGAACGAATGTCTTGGGGTCGCGGAAGGCCAGACTTTCTATCGGCGGAGTAGCGAGTCCACCAGAAAACGCAACCACGCGATTTATATCAAAAGGTCGGGCTGTAATTCCTTCGGGGTTCCCCTGACATTTATTGTCCATGGTGTCGATCCAGCGGATCTTTGTCTTGGGGGCAGATTCCAAGACCTTACTGATTTGTTGTTGAAAGCTACGCATTTCATCTTCATTCGCTTTGAAACGTTTTGGGTTGGGCTAGAGAGAAGTCAAAAACGACAAATAAGAACGACAAAAGCAACAACAACAAAAATAACACTACACTAAAACCGCGATCCCAAAGATAATTGGCATGGACAATAAACGGCAGAAGAGGAAGGAAAAACAGCCTGACCCAGGTAAACTGGGGGGGAGAATTGTACTCCTTTTTCAGGTTGAGAATCCTACCCTTCGCGCCTTGGTAAGCGGCTTGCTGGATGGCCGGGTCGCTTTACCCGTTCCGGCGCGTGCGCAAAGCTATAACTGAAACAACAACAGAGTGAGACATTCTGCACTCAATGGCAATCACATGTTTATTGGAAGAAAAAAAAAACACGTTACATTTTGGGGTATTTCTCCTCGGTGTTTGAGCCCTTTGCTTTGTAAACAGGGCAATTTCTAATCAAATGCGTGTCTGAGTTGCAATAGTAGCAGAGCCTAGTCCCGCGGGGGCTCATTAGGGGAGGAGGGCGGTATCCCTGTTGGAAATTGCGTCTTGGTGAGTTACGGATAGGTCCAACGCTGTTACCGGACGTGGGTTGGCGGTAACTTCCTTGCCAGGAAGGGCCGGCTTGTGGTATGAAGTCCTTCCTGTTCACCAGCTTAAGGGCTTTGCTCGCTTTCTTCAGAACACTGCTTTTGACAGGGTCACCTACCAACGCAATTAGAAGATCCCTGGTGCCCTCCTGGGTGAGGGACTTAGTATTTTTTTGGACTTCGTCCAAGATACATTCATATTCTTTCGCCTTCGCGTGGTCTCTCCGCTTTGCAACTTTCACCACAGCCTCAAGCTCGCAGATAGCATCAACGCTATCAAAGCGGGTTCTGTCAAGCTTCCTATGTAGTCTCTCTAAGGCTGACGTCACTGAATCCGCTTTGTATTTTTCCTCGAGGAGCCTCAGTCTCTCCTCTACGGTCATGGGGTTGGGGGGTAGCTAGAGAAAGTAGGGAAAAAGGGAACATACGTAAATTGGAGAACGTAAAACTCGACATAAAGGGTGGAGGGAATGGTCCTGCGCCGTAGCAAAACGTGTGCCGATAAATAAAATAAAACCAAGTGCGATAGTAATATAATAAATAAATAGAATTCGAGCCTTGCTACCTGAGAACTGGGATTCTCTGGCAAAAGTTGACAAACAAACGACAAAAAAATAAAAAAATTAAATTAAATTAAATTTAAAAAAAATAAATAAAACGAAACAGGCAACAACAAAGAAAGAAAAGAAAACCAAACAAAACGAAATATTTTACAATCTTAATAAAAGAATGAGGAACGACTGAAACATAAAAGATAGAAGATGAAATAAAAACGAAGGACCCAACTGATAACACAAAGGGGTGAAAGAAATAAACATAAACTGGTATGCACGTGAAACCGGCAATGTAAGCCAAACACTGCAAACTGAACGCATACTGAGTTATTGCCAACAATCTTCAATTAAATGCTGCACTGAATTATCACTGCATTAACATGCAAATATTATCATTTTCGAGCTGTTAATAAACACTGCAAATAATGCATATTAAAAGTAGGCGGGGATTTTTTTTAGCGATGCACACTTGATTGTAAACACAGAAACATTTCTTACTACATACGGAAAGAAATTCAAAAAAGCCTTACTTTCCACCTTGGAAATGAAAGTTTGAACGGGGTTTTTTAGGTCACACTCGACCACAAGTCCGATATCTTTACTATCCCTCTTGAATGGTTTTTTTTAGGTCGCACTCGACCATGAGTACAAATATTTTCCCGCTTTTCAGGATAAAATAGGAGGTTGCATGCCACACTCTTCGGCTGTACTATATGAAAAGGGGAGGGATTTCTGCTCACACCATCGACTGTGAGGTATGACATTTGCATGCATTTTAACTACAAAGGGGGGTTTTTAAGTCACACTCGACTATATGAATTGTACAACTTTTTCCGTTGTGAAAATGGAAAGGGTTATTTCTTCTTGTTCGGATCCGAGACTCGGCCACAAAAATCAATATCTTCACCTTTAACTTTCCAGATAGGGTTTTTTTGGTCACACTCGACCACGGATACAAAATTAAGGCTGTTTTTACTGAGAAAGAATATAAACGAACATTCACCTCTAAGTTTCCACCGTCAGCGTGAGGGACGACAGCAGCAGCTTGAGCTTGCACGTTGGGGGCTTGAGCGGCGGCTTGAGGCGGCCCTTGGACAGCAGCCTGAGGCGGAACTTGGACAGGAGGTTGGGGAACTTGGGCAGCTGGAGCTGGAAATTGTACGGCGTCCATGGCGTGGTGCGTGGTCTATAAACTTTTCCTTTGCGCTCAGTTCTGTGAGTCGACTTCGAATGAACTGACACAAAAGGAGCACGAGGGCTCTATTATATGTAGCGCGGTGCATGATGGGATCTCATTGTTATGTTAATTTTCGTTATTATCTGGATGCAATAAATCACACACCATAGTCTGAGTCTTGATAGTGTAGCTAGACTGTGAGATTGTTTTAAAATTCTATTCAATATAAGCTGAATAGTTGGTGGGTTCAGTATTTTGTGATTTGAACCTTGCGTTTATGAGTTATAGAGGTTTGAAATCTCAATATGCAAATTTGTACAAAAGAAGCTCATTTTGTGGAAGTTATTTTTATCGTAACGAAAAACGGTTTGGATATGTTAATAAACATACTACCAGATACTAAAAATGCAAATTAACATCAACGTCGCAAAATTTCATCAAAGTAGCACTTTAAGATGGCCGCCATCAGTGTGAAAAACCTCAATTGACAAAAACGTGAACATTTTATGAATGAACAGTGAATTTCCCATAAGGCGTATTTAATCAATCCACAGTACAGCCGGTAAAAGATGGCGGCTAAACATTTTACCCAGTAATCCTTTGCGAACTTAAATCAGCACCTCATTGATCTACAAACTCTCTGGTACGTTCGCATCAATAAAGCAAAAGCTTCACACCTGCAAATCTTGACGTTTTCAAGAGCCTCTGTTCTAATGTTTCTACGAGAAATAATGATTTGTGAGCGCAAAGGATTATGGGAAACTATACTGATCCGCCATCTTGTTCTATACAATCATAACTCCATCGAAATTAAAAAAGAATTCGTCCTTTTTTTGTGGAGATTTTTATATTTTTAAAGCAAAAATTCCTTTCTGTGCAAGTGCACTAAATGTGTTCTATTGAGCCGCGGCTAAAACTAAGTAAAATAGGTGGAAATCCTCCTAAATGGAAGCTTTCATACTTCTACACGATGAGTACTGATTTAACTTTAAAACCTACGGTACCGTGACACTCAAATGGCTTCCTGTCTGAACCAATCAAAAAGCGTGTAGATGCATCTCATCCAATCAAACTCTATTTCGTTTTGGTAACGTAGGTTACATTAGTATACTTTTTGCATGGAATTACGTAGTTGAAATTCAAGTGGAAAACGTTTTTCTCTCATTTTTAATTACGATAAATAATGTAACTGAATAGTGCAGTTTACATTGTAATATTTTCGCGAAATTCAATGAGTTTGCGTATTTTCCCCCCAATGAAATTAAGAATTTGAAGCCTCAGTGAAATACTACCGATATATCGCGCGATACTAAGTACAGGTGGAATTAAGTACGAATTAATAGAAACTCAGTTTTGTGGTACATAACATGGATGTGCGGCGGTCTGATATCGATCCAGGTTTTGGGGATTGTATTCGGTTAATCAAGGTTAAACGAACGTAGAAAATCATTAAAAAGATCAGTTAATCTAGGTTAGAGTATTCATTTGTTTAGATAATCTCAATCTACAGCGTAGTTCAGTGTCCTGTAATGGCGTTAGGTAACACAAAGTGTCAGAAATTATCCGTACGACAAGGCACCTATAAATAATCAAGGCACAACTGGGAGACTAAATTAAACGATATTGTCACTAACTACCAATTGAAAATCTAATTTTAAAACTGAATATTATCTACATCATCCAAATAAACAATTTGTGGTAAAAGTTATAAATATTTACACCCCTAAAAATTGCAAGCTCCTCGGGCTCATCTGCTAAAAACATGAAATCAAACTGACAAATACAGATAACGCATTGTCAGAAACACTAGCGAAACAATCACATGGTTGCTAACAAACGACGACGAACCCAAGAAAGTCTTCTGCCTGGCCGAATACCTTGAGCACATTCCTGGAATTGTAGTTGTTATTTTACATCTAGTATACTTATTGCTCTAGTGTGATCAAGAACTTTTGAAAATAGAATGTCAACTACTTATCCAGAATTGTCAAGAACAAAATCCCATCGATTTTCATTCGTTACAGGGCGTAGGTAGGGGGAGGTCACAGGGTGCCTGTGACCCCCTTCCTCTTTGTCTACTCTTTAAATTTATATGTTTGAGGAGGGGGGGAGAGGATTTGGTGGTGAACGACATGGAGTGTGACCCCCCCCCCCCCCCCCCCCCCCAATGGAAAATCCTGGGTACGCCCCTGTTAACTCAACTCTACGAAACAATAAAATGATTTAGCTGAGACGGTTTGAAATGCCTCTAGGACTGCTGCTTCAGGTTGATGGTTTAAGTATTCTACCCACTTCCAAAAGATTCCTAGTCAACATCCTAGTATTGCTGTTAACTTCAGTGTCGCCATACAGGGTTGCGGTGCTGTAATCCTTCTCTGGATTTGTCAGTGACCGCTTCGCGTTGTATTTCTTGGTCTTCTTCACCTCGAGAACAATATTGCTGTCCTTATAATTCATACTGTAGGCTTCCACATCAACGCAATGGACATACATAACTCTACGTCGATGCTCCTTTGAGATCTGTAGCTGACCATTCACAATGGACAGAATCTGGGTCTTGCCAAACGTCTCGAAAATCGGTAAGTTTTGGTACTCCTCTGTTGTGTCCAGTTCTCGTTTGGACGCCATCACAACGCGCATATCGATGTCACGGCTTCTTGAACGCGGCGCACGGCGACTTTTCAGTTTGGCATCAAGCCACTTGAACGGTTCAAACTGGTAGCTCTTGAATTGAGGCTTGTCGTCGAAGATAACTTGAAGCTTGTGATTATTGCTGGCTTTTATCTCAACAACATAAATCCTCTCTATCTTGGAGGCCACAGTGGAACCAACTAGTGGCAGTTTGGATGTAACATCGTCACTAGAAATCGGGTGCGGACCAATGAATTTCATTCCGATTTCATTATTTTTTCCTCTTCCCGCGTTGCGTGTGTTTGCCGTTCGACTGAGGGTCTGTTCAACCCGTTCAGCGGGGATGCCCAGAACCCATGCGTGAGCATTTGTAACGTAAATGCTTCCATACTCGAGTGAAATACGAAGATTCTTGGAGCCGTGAAGATAACTCAGGTAACAGCTGTCGAATACTTTAAGCTGCTCGTCAACCGCTGCTAACAGCTTTTCCTCGTCAAGCCTTTCCACCGGAACACCGCCGGAACTGTTGAGATTGACTGCAAAGTCCTTCTTTAACATCTTCGCGATAACAGGATCATTTCCTGATGCTTGATCGAGAAAGATGAACCGATTGCCGCCACTTATGACGTGATCATAAACAAAAGTATTCTTTGTCTTGGACTCAAGCCGATGGCACTCAGCCTGACACTTTGAGAGCGTAAGGTAGTTCCCCACAACTTCCATCAGGTATCCCCCTCCTTTGGCAGCTGGGAAGAAAAGAATACATCAAGTTGAATTTGGATGTCTGATTCTCGACTGAGTCGTTGGATGACTTCAAGAAATATACACCTTTTTTACTTACAATATTCACTTTTGATATTTTGGTCATAAAAATAGGGAATGCTCAACAATCATGATTGCATGACAAGCCACAGGTAGCCCAACTATTTCTTATATTTGTATGCGCGCATTTGTGTGGGCGGGACACGCACAAGGAGCCCAACATAATACCAGTATTGCGCGCGTTCTATACCACAGGAAACCCATTAAAAAGACGCGCGCATACAAATATATTTTTATTCATTATAGTAGCCTCAGAAGCAATGGTTGGGCTGCCTGTGGATAAGCATGTAAAATAGTGATGATGATAATGAAATATATAATCTTCATTTTAATAAAGAAAGAGACAATCTTCTAGTTACCTGGGCGGATGTTGACTTTTGCATTAGTCAGATTCGATAAGCCATGAGCCACAAAATCTTCCGCAAATCTGAGTGCTCCCCAGGTGCAATTAGGCAGAGTTAAAGTTTCATGGACCTCTTTGAGACTTTCGTGTTCAATGGATTTCAAGAGGCTGTCTAAACCCCTTCGCTGTGCAATCTCGTGAAAGGTGTGTAGTGCAGCATCGGTAAACCTCTGCTGTTGTTCTTGGGTTAGATGGGGGAACAGTTTTTCGCGTGGTTTAACGGGATTACGCACTTTTGAGAGCTGTAATGTGTCTGACTCAGAATCGTTGCCATAATGCTCCAAGAACTTAATCAATGTCAGTCCTACAAGCAAATAAAACACAGGGTGTGAAAACGCTATTGAATCTCAAAGATCGCCCCGCATCTAACATATAGGGTTTGGTAATTGGATAACGTGTAATCAGTGACATCCCAAAAACGTACGTACCCATTCACACCCTCAAAGTATTGCGGTCACTTGTATAGCGACTATATATCAAGCAGTAACTAACATTCTCTTGTATAGTAAATAACCCTTCGCTTTACCTGGCTCAGCAAGGAAGCCCTTGTTTGTCATGTTTGTGTACCCAGTCGAATCCAAAATGCTTGTTTTCCAATCATCTTCAACATGTCTTATGCTTTCTGGAGAATTCAGAAATATGTCCGCTTGGCGTTTGAGATCCTGCAGCGGAATCTAACAGAAAGAAATAATTTTAAATGATTTGTATGATTGTAATGATTGCTTGTTTGAGTGTCAGAGATCGGCATACTTTTATCAAGCTAAAACAAAATAAATTAGCGTAAACAAAATGTATGTACAGTCTTGAGTTCCCATCCAGTTATTTGTTTATTATTTACTTCATAAATGAAAGTTAACGCGATAAATGTTTGGCCGAAAAACTAAAAAAAAAACATACCTCTTTGACAAACTTTGAATGTTCGCAAAACTTAATGAACAATACTCCAAGATCCTCAACGGCCAAAAAACTGTCTCGAGCACTTCCAGTCATGTAACGCTTCCTCGCCCAGTGCATGACGACCAACAGTAAAGGTAACAGTAGAGGGGATTGCTTGATGTGTAGGTAAATGTAGAAAGATCTCAGCATCTCGTACGGATCTGCTGAAATATAGTAGTTGAAGTCTTGCACTGTAAAAGAAAGATGGGGGCTTTCGTCTTCGTAATGAATAAACAAATGTTTGACCACCATTAATCTTTGAAGAGCCTGCTGGTATAGTCTGAGGCGATGCTCTTGTCTTCGAGGATCTGCATCCCAGGTAACGTGAGCATAGAGCTGAAGTGGCTGTGGTTTCTTGTCACTGATGTTTAAACCAGTCATGGAAGCACCCAACAAGGGCATTGACGGGAGAATTGTGGTCAATCCATCTCGCTCGTCTTGTCTGAAACTAAAATCCTTTTTCATCTCTTCTTGGATATCTTCGTAGAAAAATATTCTTTTTGTCTGAGAAATGATCAACTTGCTGATGTCTTCAAGTTCTTGCTTTTTGCCACCTGTGAGGTCACTATGATTGCCAGATTGAGCCTTGATGTGGGCGAGTAAAGGAGACACGATCCATGGAAAACTCAACAAGGTTGAATCGCTCAGGGACCATTCGTCGGTTGTTTTACTGCCATCTCCCGATGATTCTGCATCTTCGGTGGATAGTGGGTTCAGTCTCTTGTAAGTCACGACATACCAGGCTGAAGCCTTCTCCAAAACATCATCAGGGTATTCACGGTGTGATGCCGCATAATATTCCTTGACTTCCTCTTCGCCTCCAAAGTCTTCAAAAAACTCGTTCTTTAGATTGTTTCGAAGAGATGCTACACTGGCTTGAATTAACTGGGCAACTTCGAACTTTTCGTCAGTCTTCCCTGAGACAGAAAAACAATTACATGAGGATCACCAAAAGTGGGTTTGGTAACTTTTGGTCTGTAGTGAGTTTTAGTTTTTTGGGGCTTAGCAAAACCAGAACTTACCAGAAAGTCTGGAGCTGACTTTTGTGAGACATCCAGTTAACACTTCTCCTTCATCCTTCAACCCATACAATGCCATCAGTGATCCGAGTTTAGTGTTGTAACGATCTCTCTTTTCTATTGCAGATTCTATGAACTTCTCATGTCCTCCAATCACCAAATCTTCGTCGACCTTCAATTCCTGAGAACTTTCTTCTTCACTCATGAAATAGCGAGCTCGTTCTAGTTGATTGCATTTCTGGAATAGCTTACCAAGAACTTTGTTTGACCTTGGTGGTTAAAACAAAAACAGCAAAGCAAGTATTTTATTACACATTTTAAAAGCATTGATATCAGTCAGTGTGGTAGAGCCGTAAGTATATCACTTCACGGCTTATATTATCGTCCAATCAAATTTCTTGTTAGAAATTACTCAAAATATAACAGTGATTCTGATTGGTTAGGCATGACGCGAGCGCGTTTTTCCCGCGCCTCCAGGTTCTGAACAAAATGGTGGTTTCAGAGTTTGTAATGCAACCTTTAAAGGAGGTAAAACGTTTCAGGAAGACAACAAAGATTGCAGAGATCATTGTCACTATTTGACGATAATCGACAACCAAATAAAAAAAAACTGTGGTCGTTTGAAAGTGCCAAGTATGACCAAGATGGGAATGTTTGAATGCATTTGTTCATACGTTAACAAGAAAAGCGGAAAGGTCGATTGCAGTGATATTTTTTTAGTCAGTAGTGCAAGAATATTTCGTAAAATTAGAGCAGTAAGTTACTAACTTGTAGCGTGCTTTGTCAGTCTTCATCATGAAGTCTGGGTACTGTTCAGGTCTTAGTTCATATGTAAGAGATGGACAATGGCCAGTCTTGGGAAAGTCAACCGCGTCGGAATGCATGTGTGCCAACAGAATACACTTCTCTGACTTGACACCTACATAAAATTGCATAGCCATGCGAAACTGAAGCTACATATACATGTCAAGATGGGTTCGGGATAACTTTTTATTCATTTTACTAAACAAAAGCCTCAAAAAAACTCAACTGAACTTCTTATAAATTTCTAAAAGCTCGACTGCTCCATCACCAAATGATAAAGATCACGGCACTAAGGCGTTATTAAACTATTTTACTGCGATTCTCAGTATTATGCGAACTCAGACATTCAAGCAGTTGGCTTGTAATTTGGTTTTTCGCTTCTGTCAAACAACATAAAAAAATCAGAAAACTTTAAAATAAAAGTCAGAAGACCCACCAAATGGAAACCAAAATATGATTTTGAGCTAAATTATGGATCATTTGGTCGTAGAATCTATTTAGTTTTGAATTTGATTGAGTTTTGAATTTGATTGACAGAAGCGAAAAAGCAAGTTCCAGCCGACTGTTTGAATGTCTGAGTTAATTCGCATAATATTGAGAACCGCAGTGATCTGTTTTTGAACCCTTACCATCCTTGTCTGAGTCTGCGTGAACAAGATGAGCATTGGCGATGACGCCAAGCTGATCATTTTTGATGTACTCTGCGATAAACTCGATCATATCTTCAACCACAACTGGACGAGAGAGGACCCTCTTCTCTGGCGATGGAAAATCCATGGGGTCCTCATTTTGTCCTGGAGGAATAAGGGGCTTGTACCACGTGGCAAAGTACTTGTCGCCATCTAGATCTGAGCCCGAGATCTCGTCGGTATGCGGACGTGGTCCTTTTGCAGGGAACACTATGCAGTCGACTAAATGATGCAGAGATTTGATATCGACAGCCTGGAACTTGCGCATATCTCCTAAATACAAGAGATCAATCCATCATTCAGCTAAATTCAAAGCCGTTGGAAAAATGAATTAATTAACAGGAAACTCTGCATAATAAATAACCTGGATGAAAGCAAGGGTTTTTGGTGACCACAACCTGTCCAGTCAGGCTCACGTACTCCTTGTTTGGTTCACTAATGTCCTTGGTATAGCGTATGAACACTTGACCATACTCTAACGTGTGTGTCTCATCCAACACGCCGACCAGCAATCGCCCATGGGATTGTGGGATAGCAATGCGGGCCCTTCGAAGCAGATCACTGAGTTTGCTTTTATAAATAGCTAACAGCAAAGACCTGAAGAATGGCTCGCACGTGACCATGATGCCGCTATTGCGCAATGCTTTTGCCTTCAGGCCACCAGCCACGTTCGCTTGGCTTAACGTTTCCATGGCAACACCTTCGAAGAGAAGCATGGAGGCAAGTCGCATTAGCATGGTGTCTTGAAGTTTGATAAAGTTTACATCCGGGACACCCAGTCCCGCCAGCAGTGTTATGCATTGTCGATTGAGATAAAGGTGATCTAGAAACATAAAGAAAAGTAAAATGGCATGTCTTTAACGGGATTTTTTTGAGTGAAGTTGGGGATATATGACCGAGGGGGAGAGGGGTGGGGGTTCGAGAGTTTAATTCATGAAAAAACACTCAGTATAGATCTACTTTGGCCGATTGACCGACAATCATCGTCTCTGGCCTCGACATTGTATTATCGGGCTTTCATCGACTTCGTTCATAGCTTTCCAAATTCAAATCCACCTACATTGTAGATATTATCTGCATAATATACAAATAAGCTTTCCTTGCATTTCGCCCGATAAGAAAGGTTTAAACTGCATGAAAAGTATGCGGTCTTCCACCCCCAACCAGTATTTACTTGGTTTACTTTGGTCACATATCTCAAGGTCCTTGTGCTGACAATCGAACTTCCTCATGCTTTTGCGATAGTGCAAGATCTGTCGTCCTTGTGGCAGACTTGCATCGATAGCCAGCATTCCCTTGCATCCACCGTACCTGATCTGGAATGCTGATGGAATGGAGTTCAGATCAAGACTTCTGGTGATCTGCAAAACAAAATTGTGTAAGTGCATCACTGGGGGAAAAAAACGGGACTGAGCGGCTTCAATCCTTGGAAATTCATTGGAAAATCTTGAATTGCCCACGAATTTCCAAGGTTTTGGACATTTCCAAAGCTTGAATTGCCCATGAATTTGCAAGATTTTGGACATTTCCAAAGAATTGCCCATGATTTTCCAAGGTTTGTAGAGCGAGTGCTTTTACCAATGCATGCATTCTGGGATGATTTCTCACTTAGAGGCTATCGCTATGCTGGTGCTCCACATACCTCCTTAGCCAGCGCTTGGCTGATTTTGCCGACTCCATCTGAGAATGTGTACGTTCCTGATCTGTGCTTTTGGCAGCACACAAAGAACTCGTCTTTGTAATTTCTTGTGATGTCAGGTATTTCTCGAGTTTCGACCCCATCGACTATACTAACTTTGACAGATTCTTTAGTTGACGAGAAACACTGCCCCATCCGGGACACGAAGGTTGCTACGCAACGGATGTTATCCAATTCCCCAAGGGACTGCCTGATCTCTTCGGCTCCCCTCTCGCCGTCATGCGCGTAAAGCCATGCTCCGTGATCTCTCAACTGGCTGTTGGAACAAGCAAGGAATTCGAAATGACGTCCACAGAGTGTAATGCCATTTCGAAGGACACCCACTACACGATCGTTCAAGACATCTTTAAGACTCTCAGAGAATGCCGTCAGTTTAGAAAAATCTTCTTCCCGAAATGCAATGCGCATCGCAAACTTGTGCCCATACTGCCTGATGACACGATTTGCCGCGACAAGCTCAGGCTGAACCAAGTAGTCCTGCGTGGGTGTCACTATGATGCGAGGGACGTACACGTAGTGCTTGGGGATATCAAAGTCAATGGCCACGTTCTTCTTGAATCGGCCGAAAAGTAACTGTTCCAGGATGGTTTCAAGGGGGCAGAATCTGTTTGCATCTGTGAACGCTATGAGCTGATAAAGGGCACGACAAACCTGTATAATAAAGCAAGTAGCAATATTAAGTTATTATGGAAAATAAGCTTCATCTTTTAATAGAGAATGCAGGATCCTAAATGATTTGCGCGAGTGTAACCACCTTTAATGCATTCGTCTGACATATGATTGGCTAGTTTGTTTGGCTTTGTGATACTACGCGTCACGCTCGATCTGAGCACTTTGATCAAAGACTTTGACAGTTGACACAGGCTTTATAATACTGTAGGTAGTTGTCTTGAATTGTAAAACAATCGAACAATTTAAACCACAGGCAGCCCAACCATTGCTTCTGATGCTACTAATTATAATAAATAAAAAGATATTTGTATGCACGCGTCTTTTCTTCATTGTTTCCTGTGGTAGAGCGCTTTTACACAAGGCATAGAACTTTTCACGGATAGACCGGAAGTAGCCGAACGCAATGCATTCTGGACTAGATTCGGTACAAACACAACAATCTGGGCGCCATATTGGATCGAAGAACTCTGGAAGAACATAAACAAACTCACTTCATCATGCCTCGGTGTGCCGTGAGACACGAGATATCGCGAAAGGTTCGTTTTATTGTTTTTTCTTCGTTTCTTTGTGTATAACGGCAATTTGGATAGCATAAAATGAAAATTATACGTGGTACACCGTATGGTGTACTTACTAGAGATTACTATATTTTACTAATCTTAGATGGGTGATTATGCCATATGTCAAGGAGTATTTCGTGTCATCATTGCAGCCCATATGGCGCCTGGATTGCTGTGTTTGTACCGAATCTAGACCAGAAGGCACTGCGCTCAGCTACTTCCGGTCTATCCGCGAAAAGGCCTATTGCTGCGGGCGCGTCTTGCGGTACGTGCACAGGGAACCCAACATAGTACATTTCTATGCACAGGGAGCCCAACATAATACGCATTGCGCGCGCGCTCTCTACCACAGGAAACCCATCAATAAAAGACGCGCATACAAATAAATTTTACTTTTGTTTATTATAATTAGTAGCCTCAGAAGCAATGGTTGGGCTGCCTGTGAACAAACCTGCGAGGAAGATAACCATCGATCACGCCGTCCCAACTTGTATCCCTCAGTCGAGAAAGCACTTCTCAGGGTACTGTAGAACTTAGATGTCACACGATCTGTGACTTTAAACCCTCGAGAAAGCAAACACTCCAATGCATATGCAATGTTGAAGTCAGGAATGGGAGGTTTGACAGGGACTTCGAATTGACTACGCGGCTGAGTTGTTTTCACAGCACAAAAGTAAATAGTTCGACCTAAAAAAAGGAGAAAAGATCGGCTGCGTGTTACGTTATTGTCGTAAGATTTCTTGCATGTCGTTCCCATCATTCCTCATCATCGTGTCATCATAATTCAAGATGGTGGACACACGAAGTGAGATTGGAAATGTTCAATGATTCATGTCAATTCGCTGGTCACTTTCCCCGGACTTCTAACACTGAAATCATTAGCATGTACAAAACACAATATTCGTAGTATTAAAAATGGTTTGATATAAGTAGAGTCTTTGGCCAGCTCTGTAACTGTTTTTTTTGTTTTCCGTTAATTTAATACCGTAATACTAATAACCTATATTTAACGTGGTCACGTGTACTAAATGTTATTTTACAGACATTTAGACAGTTAGTTTGTATGTGTAAAAACGTGTGTTCATTTGAAAACAATAATAATAATAAAAGTTTCAAAAAAAGAGGTAAAAAGTAGATTCCATGGCATGGAAATGTCTGCCATCTTGAACACCGTCGGCAGTTTAGTGCTGTTGGAACCCCATCAATCCCCGAGGCGTCGTTATACTAATAGGAGCTAGCAATGACTAACAATTAATAACATGTACTCACTCATTCTTGCAAGACGTGTAATCAGTTCTAATGGCTTGTCAGAGGATTCAAAACTCAGCTGAAGCACACAGCTCTTGCCGAGGACCTCTCGACCACAGTTTAAGAACGTGACACATCGAACGTCGTTGGTTCTGTCGTTAGCAGCTGCTTCTGTGGTTAAAGGTATGAGTGTCAGTTAGAGAAAGCATTGTGATAAATATATGAAATCAGTTAGTAGACTGAGTAGTACTAGTGAAACAGATAGAAATTAATTGGAAGTTTCAAGTGCTATGAGCGTTTTTCGAATTCTGAGCGTAAGCCCAGGAAAGAAACGAAAAAGATAAAAAATATCTGACCGATGAGATTCGACTGACCCACGACCCTCGATCGATCACCGATACTCTACCAGCTGAGCTACCAGGCCGGACTGGAAGCAGTACGTGGGTCAGTAATAAGATGGAAATTCGCGGCAAATAACTGATATACAGCTCAGTTCAAAAAAGGTTCTCTCATGTTTCGTGCGTATTGCACATTGCGTATTGCACTTTGCGTATTGCATTGTGTATTCGATGATTGAAATGCGTCTTAGGTGTATAAAACAGTCAGGCCGCCACCATGATAGTGATTGGATACGATGGAAAGTTATTTGGTTTGTCGACATGTTGAGCTCAGTGAGTAGCAAAATGATTCTCAGTATAATCATGTGCAAAACGCAATGCGCTATACGCACGATAAGCACAGGACAACGTTTTTTTGAAATAGCTGTATACACAAATCAGTACTTGGAAAGGAAACCGCGTAGCACCAGTGAAACAGCTAGAAATTAATTTATATCTTTACACAAATATTATTATCATCATCATCATATAATAATAAAAAATAAAAAATAATAATAATTTATTAACCTATATTGCGGAGAGATCAATCGATTTTCATATCTCGTGGAATACAGGACAATTGATATAAATTATGTCTCTCATGTTCCCCGATTGCCGGCCTGCGTGTAAAAGCTATCGACCACTAAACTGAATCTAATAATAACGCTACACCTTTTCAACAAATTAAGCAAGTTTTCGCCGGATTCTTTTGCATTCGATCTGTCGCTGTCAGTCGACTGTTTGTCTCTCCTTGTCCGTCTGTCTGTCTGTCCGTCTCATCTTGTCTGTCTGTCTGTCCGTCTCATCTTGTCTGTCTGTCTGTCCGTTTGTCTCTGCTTGTCCGTCTGTCTGTCTGTCCGCCTCTGCTTGTCCGTCTGTCTGTCTGTCCCTCCGTCTGTCTCTGCTTGTCCGTCCGTCTGTCTCTGCTTGTCCGTCTGTCTGTCCGTCTGTCTCTGCTTGTCCCTCTCTCTGTCTGTCCGTCTCTGCTTGTCCGTCTGTCTGTCTCTGCTTGTCCCTCTGTCTGTCTGTCCGTCTCTGTTTGTCCGTCTGTCCGTCTGTCTCTGCTTGTCCGTCTGTCTGTCTGTCCGTCTCTGCTTGTCCGTCTGTCCGTCTGTCTCTGCTTGTCCGTTTGTCTGTCCGTCCGTCTGTCTCTGCTTGTCCGTCTTGTCTGTCCGTCTGTCTCTGCTTGTCCGTCTCTCTGTCTGTCCGTCTCTGCTTGTCCGTCTGTCTGTCTGTCCGTCTCTGTTTGTCCCTCTCTCTGTCTGTCCGTCTCTGCTTGTCCGTTTGTCTGTCTGTCCGTCTGTCTCTGCTTGTCCCTCTGTCTGTCTGTCCGTCTCTGCTTGTCCGTCTGTCTCTGCTTGTCCGTCTGTCTGTCTGTCCGTCTCTGTTTGTCCGTCTGTCTGTCTGTCCGTCTGTCTCTGCTTGTCCGTCTGTCTGTCCGTCCGTCTGTGCTTGTCCGTCTGTCCGTCTGTCTCTGCTTGTCCGTACGTTTGTCTGTCTGTCTTTCTACTTTTAAAATCGGCTCCTCCTATGCAAAGATCGTCTTTGTTTTTACTGTGAGTTTCTTACAATTATTTCATTCAAACCGACGTCCGGATAATTAACGAACGATCTGCAATGGGATGTGAGACCGAGAGGAATATTATTGGAGATCGGACGACGACAGTTGCGGCAAACCAGACATTTTGAAATATGAGCTGTATGCACTGAGGAATTATGAAAATTACAACTCGATCACGTAAGCGACAGGGCATCATGGACTGGACTGGTAGAAGCAACAGACAGCGCTAACCAAAAGGTCAAGTCTTGACAAAAGAATGAAAGTGAAAGTGAACGACACCTTTTCTCTTGAATTCCATTGCCGGTCTGTATTTTCCAGTCTGCATTTTATAATAATAAAACTTGATTGGCAAAATATTGTACTTGTCGCCGATCCTGTTACTAGTAAAACAAGACGCTCAATGAGCGTACACTCGGGCTTATGACAAGGACAATGTCAGTTGCGTGAGGAGAGACCTGACAATGACTGACAGTTGCGTGACGAGGGAGACTATGTATATACATGTATGTGTCGAGTTCATTTGATTTGCCTTTGACTTTGAGTTCATTTGATTACCTTTTGACTTTGAGTTCAATTGATTTGATTTTGATGAGTTCGTGTAAAGGCCCCCTCTCTAGCTTCAGATCCCGAAACGTCGAGTTTGGAATCGAGTTCGAGTTCGGGTTCGAGTTACGGTTCGAACGTCGAATAAAACAAGGACATCTTCTTCAATACAATATCATTTCTCTGACGTCATGACAATCAGTGACAGTTGAGTGACGAGGGAGACTATGAGTCGGATGAGTACGAACATGATACGTCTTGAGGTTGCATAGGTCAGATGGTTCCGATAACGCCCTCGCGTTACGACAGTCAGGCAGCAAGCAAAGCGATATTAGCTATCTAAACAAAATCTACTGAAAAATCAAACCCTTGCTCTCTAGCTTCAGAGACATAATACGAAGCTGCTCAGTAACGGATTATTAACGACATGTTGCTTTCAAAACTAAGATTCATAATCTACTTTAGTCCTGTGTGTGTGGTTTGTTCTTATCTGCTGAGTAATCTTGAAACTCGATACGATTAAATACGTCGCATACTTTCGTCATTCTTGAGCCGAAGAAAACTACTACTACCGAAAAACGCATTTTCTAACTCGGGCGGCCTACGGCCTGGGCCCGAGTAATGATCAGTATCTTCGGCCCTTACCTACTCTGATGACCTTGGGGGGTCTCACCAATGGGACATAGAGCTTGGTAATGCCTTTATTGATTTCATCTACTAAAATGTAATCCTCAAACTGCTTATATTCAAAGGTCAGTCTAACCTCCTGACCATCAATTCTATAGAACGAAATGTCCAGTACTTTGGTGTCATGCTGGAATTCTGCGTATATAGACTGGCCTTCGATCAAATTACGATCACTCTCTGTGTTGTAATGCTCGACGAAAGTTCCCCGATCCAAGAAACTGCCAAGACTGAAAGAAGTTGGTTCCAGGCTTTGTCTAGGTGCATCTGCTTTAAATCGAAAGCTATTTCGTGTTGCTTCACAAGATTCCAGCCAAACTGGGCTGCCAACTTCGCAAATGCTGCTAAACCATGTTTTACGGATCTGATCGAATGCTGAAGGTTTCAACACGACATCGCGAAGCCTCAACTTGAATTTGACGTACTGTTTGTTTTGATCTTGAGCAATTATTGTAGCTGGAGTTCTTTCTCTGTCCTTGACAGTTGTAATTCTTACATCTTTTAGATTTCCTCCTGTTTACAATCGTTATTTAATAAAATCTATACGAACACTGCCGAACCGATTTATGAAAATCAATAAATAATGCCAATTTCCAAGAAAAAAGTCTTGTTGAATTTCCGGGAATTTTAGTGACGTCATTATATATAACCATATATAAATGTAGATTTTTAAATTATAATTTTTTTTGAGAGGGAAAAAATGACATTGTCAACAGCACTAATCAGTTTACTTCCTTTTTCGAAGAACAAGCGTTTACTCGGGCTTCTTGCATTCCCGTCCCATTTGTCGACGGTAGGGCATGTCAGGAGCCCATAAGTAGGAGCCTCCATCTGGGATGTATTCGTGAGACGACCTGTGACCGGATCAGGCTATTTTTAGAACACCAGTTTTGCCGCGAAATTTTAACACCAGGGATTTTTGATTTCGGCTTTGTTACGGAGTTTCTAGCTTTTGGCTTGGTAGGTTTACTATTTGATGTTTTTTTAGTTCCTTGAGAAACAGAACACGAACTTCAAGACTCTTGGTCACTTTCCGATAAACTCTGCAAAAGAGTCACTGTAACTATCACTATCTTCACTTTCAGTTTCTTCAATTTCGCCAATTTCTTCGTCCGCCACTTTGTTCATATATCACAAATAAACACAAATCATCTACCTCATTGATGCTGATTGGCTCTGTTTAATTCCCATGGGGGATTCCTATTGATTGATGATTAGTTCGCGGGAAAAGGAGTTCTAAAAATAGCCTGATCCGGTCACAGGTCGTCTCACAAACCCAGTACGGTAGATGGAGGCTCCTACTTATGGGCTCCTGGGCATGTTTATATTCTTCATTATGAAATTTGTAGGGGAAAACTACCAAATTAAATTGGGACACTGGAAACAAAAGATATGAGTATTAATTAGAAGTTAAGGTAATGCGATTGTGCAATATTTAGTCGGGCTTCCTGTGGAAGGCCCAACTCTAAAAATGCAGTCCGTTCTTCTTTGACCTCAAATCGCCAACTGGGTTCTACAGCGCATGCGCCCTGTGCCGGCCGCTCAGATAATTACCGAAGGCTCTGATCAACACGAGACATCAAATATTGCTCAAAACAACTCAAATGTCACTCAAATGACCTTACATGTTTATGTCTTCTATACTTTGTACCGCTGTAATTGTGTGTTGTGGTAAGCTTATAACACCGATAGATCTTTATTTTGCTGAGTTTTTGAAATTGATCACGTCAGTTGCCGATTTGACTGATGCCCAGAATGCAGGAAATATTGTTCATGATTGTTCGAGTCACACGCTGCGATGTCTAATTTATTTATATTTGTAATCTTATTTGTATGGATATATTTATGGCACTAAATAAACTATTGTCATTGTCATTTCTATGATTCGCTGAGTCATCTCACTCTCTTGGCGGAGGAACCCGGGGGGGGGGGGGGGGGGGGGGGGTGACTCCCATCTATAAAGTGGTTGGGATGCTCGTCGTACCTTTTTGCGATTTGGGCAATTTGAGTATCAGAGTACTGAATAATAATAATAATATATAGAAAACCAGCATAAAAAGTGGGAGTCACAGAATTCGTTTGAATGCTATGAATTTTCAAAAATAATGCTTTCGTCCAACTATTTGATCAAAAAATAGACGGAAAACTACAAACTTTCTAAATATTTCTTTTTGTGGTTTCCCTGTGCTTTTCTAAGGAAGGCCTGGGGATTTATTCGTACTCCTGGAAATATAACAGAAATTGAGAAATTTACTATCCATTTTAAGGACTGAAGCCGAAATTTGCTATAGCTACCCTATTCAAAGATCGACCTGGGTGAAAGCGAGAAAAAAAGATACCCTATTTAGGATCCTAGGCTCGAATTAAAACCCTACTCTACCTTATATATCGGGCCGCACATGGCCCATATATATGTAAAAACATATTTTTAAGGGGAAAAGGAAACGAGTGCTTGTTGCTGGTCAATACTACAGTATATATCACTCAGATATGGTCAATTGTATGGTCCCCGTTGCTGCTGTGCGATTAAAACATACCGGCGCAATATGTAATACAGTCATTTGCAAAAATTCTGGCCGCCACGATATATCAATATATCAATATATCGGGTGCATCACTAATACTATTAAATGAAGCAAAATTTACAAACAACAAACGTAAGACTAAAATAAACATTACACTAAGTATTTCTACCAACTTTGCTGGCGTTAACCCGCTTTAAGGGGAATTTTCGATTATTTAATTACCCATAATGCACCCGATATATTGATGTATTGATATTTCGTAGCGGCCAGAATTCTTGCAAATGACTGTATATATATAGATAAAATATTAACAGTTGAAAGCCGGCGTGTATGGACAATCAAAGTATCCTGCAAGCGTTTGCGGGAAGTCTACTTTAAGACAGCTTGCGTGAAAGAATTGACCACAGCCATCGCAGCCAATCCAATCCTCTTCGTCATCCCGTTTACAGACTTTGCATATTGCAACATTCCTCCTGATGACAACATTTGAAAGAGAATCACAACAAGAAAGACTTTAGAATTTTAAAAGGGAAGAACATAGACACAAAAATGGACTGAAACATGCAACTTACTCGTGTGTGTCGTTTATTTCACCATCCATCATTAAAAAAGCTTAAAAACCCCGCGCTTCGCATTTAATTTATTCAATATCAGGAGCTCCTGTCAATACACAATTTAATTTATTCATGTAATTTAATTTATTACCCATGGGTTCCCTGTGTGTTGTATTGAAAATACCGCTGGATAATAGTATCGTTTTTCAGCCTCACTCTACGCCCGGGATATAGCATCACCAAGAAACATGGCCGACGAGATAGCGCGAAAGTTGTGGATTTCTCCCGCCCGCTAAACTAGCTTCTTATTTCAATATTTGTAAACGTAAATGAGATGAATAATGGATTTATAAAGCGTGATTTTCTTCGAGGAGTTTCGTTGATTCGCAAGACTGTATATTGTTATTCTGCTTCAAGTTCTCCCCGTCGACGTGTTGTTGTGACAGGAATCGGTGAGCAATTCTTATTGGAACCTTAATAATAACTAGACGCTCTTGTAGCGTTAAGTCGGGCTTCTTAAAGCAAGCAGTGGTTGCTGCGATCGGTAATCTCGACTGAATCTGATTTGCTCTCGACCATATATCCATTGTCAATGAAATATTGTCAATGGCAATAAAGCTCGAGCAAGAGCCCGCGCGCCGTAGACTAATGCATCAAACATGTAGGCAAGGTAGTGATGTAATGTGCTTATTGAGCGAAAACCGTGCAGAATACGTAGATTGTACGTGTTGCAATGTTTCAGAGATAGATTATAAAGATAACAGTGATCTAATCTGTTTATTCAGCGAAAACCGTGCAGAATACGTAGATTGTACGTGTTGCAATGTTTCAGAGATAGATTATAAAGATAAAACACTATGGTTTAGAATGATCATAAAGTATTGTATATGTACAACAAGACGCTCAATGAGCGTACACTCGGGCTTATGACAAGGACAATGTCAGTTGCGTGAGGAGAGACCTGACAATGACTGACAGTTGCGTGACGAGGGAGACTATGTATATACATGTATGTGTCGAGTTCATTTGATTTGCCTTTGACTTTGAGTTCATTTGATTACCTTTTGACTTTGAGTTCAATTGATTTGATTTTGATGAGTTCGTGTAAAGGCCCCCTCTCTAGCTTCAGATCCCGAAACGTCGAGTTTGGAATCGAGTTCGGGTTCGAGTTACGGTTCGAACGTCGAATAAAACAAGGACATCTTCTTCAATACAATATCATTTCTCTGACGTCATGACAATCAGTGACAGTTGAGTGACGAGGGAGACTATGTGTCGGGTGAGTACGTACATGATACGTCTTGAGGTTGCATAGGTCAGATGGTTCTGATAACGCCCTCACGTTTGTTTTTGTTAAATATATTTTAAGCGAGCTTCTAGTCCTTCTACCACTTCTAGTCATTGAACGATGAACTAGAATCCTGACCTTTAATAGCTTGAAGATCTACAGCTGCTTTCAAAACTAAGATTCAAATCTACTTGAGTCCTGTGTGTCGTTTGTTTTTTTCTTATCTGCTGAGTAATCTTGAAACTCGATACGATTAATAAATACGTCGCATACTTTCGTCATTCTTTAACCGAACAAAAACTACGACTACTACCGAAAAACGTATTTTATAACTCGGGCTTCCTTCGGAAGGGCCCGAGTAATGAAACAGTTTTTGGTTGCTCGTCGTTGCGTGACTCGAGCTCGATAGAACATGCTTTCCTTGCAATTTCAGTACTGCGAACTTTACAGTATATACTTCACGCTACTAGAGCGTCCTGTTTCAATCTAAATTTGGATTTAGACGAGAAAAGACTTATATTTTGGCCCCTTGACCTCCGGTGCTTTCCCTGATTGGTTTGTGCTTTCTAATCTTTCTTGGCCAGACTTCATGTCTCCTTCGGCTTTAGCTCGACGTTGACGCGTACGGAGAAAAATAATAAAAAACAAGACGACATACTAGTAACCTTCCTCCAACTGACAAGGTTTGTGAAGAAACCATGTTGTTTACGGAGCCTTGGGTGATTATGCATGACTCTCTAGAACATGTTTTCTTTGTAAAATCGATTTCACAAACTCAGCGAATCATAGAAATGACAATAGTCAGGAGCCCATAAGTAGGAGCGTCCATACGGTATTGGATAGTGTCACAGCGTTTTCACAAGTGTGGTTATTTTCAGAACAGTTTTCCCGCGAATTTTGACCAATCAGAGAACGTTTCCGGTATGACGTCTTTTATGAATTTTGATGAGATGGCAGGTAAAATAAAGATGGCATCCGATAGCGACAAAGAGTATTCTTCAAGTGAACTAAACTACTTATTGTCTAGTGATAGTGAGAGCAGTAACGAGTCATTCGGCACATCAGAATCACTTAAAAGTGATAGTGGTGACGATTGTGCTTCTAAAGGCATCCAAAGCAAGTGGTTCGAAGAACTCGAAGACGAAGGGATCGGACCGACTGAGAAGCTGTTGTAGCGTGTGGATGCAAATTAGCCGAAGACTTTCAAAGACATATTTTCGTCTAAACTATTTGGTCAGAAAGTGAATTCAATTTATTCTTGGATGTGGTTTAATGGTATCTTGTACAGGGGCGTAGCGTGCTTTTTTTCCAATGTACGCACATAGCAACGAGCGCCGAAGGCGTGAGCTTCTAGGGGGTGAGGGGGCATGCCCCCCCTGAAAATTTAGAAATCGGAAAGACCATTTTCTTCGTTTTCCAGCGAACTTTCTCGCTACATAAATACATAGTAATAAAATGTATTTATCACTCAGTTTTATTGGGGGATTTATGTAAAGGTTATCCAAAGGATTTATGTATACGTTGTGTAAAGGATTTATGTAAAGGTTGTGTATAGGATTTATGTAAAGGTTGTGTAAAGGATTTATGTATAGGTTATGTAAAGGATTTATGTAAACGGGTTATATACCGCTACCGTTATATATAGCGATATAATAACCCGAGGCGAAGCCAGTTTATTGCATGGTATTTATTTTGTTTGAGACTGTACTAACTACAATCATCATTATACATGCCTACAATGACTGACTGAAAGGGGAAATTTATTGGGGACACAATCTGACGAGCGGCGAAAGCGCGAGCTCATGCGGGGGCATTCTCCCCGAAAACGAAAAATTTTGAGGTATAGGGTCTCCAAAATAGCATTTTCCTGCCTTCTGTGAGTAGTTTCCAGCAAGTAATCTGCCGTCAGCTGTTAAGATTTTGTCTTAGATTTCATTTGTTTTAAATATTTTAATGTTTCTTATAATATTTATATTTTAAGGATTTTAAATTGTACGCACGTGCGTATGTGCGTATATGCACGCTACGCCCCTGTTGTATGAATTATCGTTGTGGAGTTTGAAGACAAGGCTATTCAAAAACAAATTCGCTGAAACTGCATGATGAGCGACAAGACGAGTCACGAGTGAATCGAATTACAAATAAGATTGGTGAAAGTAAGCGTGTTTGTTGTGTCTTTTCTGTTACCTAAAATGACTTAAAAATGGATTGTGAATATTTTTTTGTGAGTCTGATTTGAAATATATTAATAAAAACACGTTGAGCGAAACTGACTCAAAATTACTTTGTTTTTTAATTCAGTTTCTTACTGCGGTACTCAGTATTATGCGAACTCAGACATTCAAACAGTCGGCTGGACTTGTCAATTACTCTAGTAATCCAATTCAAAACTCAAACGAATTCAAAACTAAATAATGATATCAGGCTTCGACCAAATCGGATCCATAATTTAGCTCAAAATCATATTTGGTTTCCATTTGGTGGGTCTTCTGACTTCTATTTTTAAAGTTTTCTGATTTTTTTTATGTTGATTGACAGAAGCGAAAACCCAAATTACAGGCTAACTACCAGTAAATGTCTGAGTTCGCATAATACTGAGAATCGCAGTAAGAGGTTTTTGACTGATTGAAGTAAGCCGTGCTGTGAACCATCGGCATCAACATGACCATGTGCTCGCGAAGAACTGATCGCTTTCAATGCACCTTACTTGACTTGACTTGACTTTAACTTTGATTTTCTAACGTTTCAGAGGCACAACGCTTTATAATACGTTTGTATTTCTCCGTGAAGTTAACAGGAACTGATATTTCTGATCAGAAAACACGCGTTCACATTATCTATCCACGAAACTCTGCCACGAAACCGCCTGGCCATCACTTCAATTCAAATCCTGTAAGTTCACTTCGTTCGGGAAACGCAGTCTAGAATTTTAGGTCAAGGTTCAAAGTAGCGGCCTATGGAATCCCGGGAAGTTGTTGCTCTGATAAAATTAGGAATCAGACACAAAGTAAACTGGATAATCCTGACTTTTATTTGTACATTTATTCGGGTCTGTCCGCCATTTTATTTTTGTCGTGAAACCGGAAATGAAACCGTCTTACCGGAAACGTTCTCTGATTGGTCAAATGACCTTCTTTCGCGGAAAACCTGTTCTAAAAATAACCACACTTGTGAAAACGCTGTGACACAGACCCAGTATGGAGCATGGACGCTCCTACTTATGGGCTCCTGCAATAGTTTATTTGGTGCCATAAATATATCCATACCAAATACAAATACAAGACGACATAACCTTCCTTCGACAAGGTTTGTGAAGAAAGAGGACGACGTGCGATGTCTCGTCTTGTTAAGCCATGTAGTTTGAGCCTTCGGTGATTATCTTAGCGGCCGGCACAGGGCGCATGCGCTGTAGAACCCAGTATGCTTTCTGGGGTCGACGACGACGACGACGAACGCTTCTCATTTCTAGAGTCGGGCCTTCCACAGGAAGCCCGGCTAATAATAATAATCAATTTTTATATTGCATGTCCTTTAGCTCTCCCGTACTAAGTGGGCGGCACTGCACTCCCCGTTCAAATAACTGGGGTTCATGCACCTACATGTATCAGTGTTAAAGTGCCTATCACCCCCATGGCAAACAATTTCGTACGGTCAGCGGACAGTAATTGCGGGCGCAAGTATCAGTCAAGATCATAGAAGGGCTAATTTTAAAATGGTTATAACTCGCTCAATTCTCGTCCAAATCGCTTCAAATCTTCACATATAATAAAGGAATGATTGGAAATTATACAAGCAGCCATTTTAGAGGATTGTATTTTATCGTTATTATCTTATTGATTTTATTGACATGATTCACATACATTTTCTTATAATAATGAACTGATATATAGCTTGGGTTACCTGTGGTCATCTTAGAAGAGTATTATGGGTATACAAGATGGTGGACGAAGCTTCGAAGACTTCAAGATGTTGGACGAAAACGATCAACTTTTTGAACTATTCCCGTGCGCCAATTGTTTTGTTACTCGGCACAAAGACGAATTCACCATTTTTCTACATTTTCAGCTGATTAGGGAACTAAGCAAGTCATTGTGTAAGTCATTTTTATGTGCCTAAAAACTTTGTTTCAGTTGACATTATGCACCTATCAAAGTTAACCCCGTGGGGGGGGAGTGCGGGCAAGGGGTGGGGATTTGAAAGTGTTGGAGGTCCCCTCAGTCGGGCATTTGATTGTTTGTTGCGTCCCGAGGGTCGAGGCATTTGATCTGACCGTGAAGTGACTGAGCTCTAGTTGCAGGCGTGGTTACCAAGCATCTGTACATGTGCTTTCGGTACTTCGGTACTTTCAGTACTTGCAGTTCGAAAAGAACCAAGAGGTGAGTTTATATTGAGACTTTTATCTGCAATTTTCAATCATCATACAAGAAATTGTTTGTTTTGAGGAAGTCTGTACTCCCAGGTATATAATTGGACAGAAATATCAAGTGTTTGTACATTAAAAACGGCTGGTTTGCCATGTATGACCGACCGATTCAGCGATTGTGCACGTCATGCCAAAAGGTCAGAACCTGATGGCCAAGAACAGCCAATTTATTAGATTTGCTGTGACAGTTGTGGCCTTTGGCACCATATGGTTTGCGTTGGAATTTATGGCGATGAAATACCAGATCAGATCACTGGCAGTGCTCTACCTGTATGGAGTCATGGGAGGAGTGAAGGGCATGTTTTTTATTTGTTCCCTCACTTTCAAGAGAAAAAAAGAGATGACATGTTTTGAATGGATATGGAAATAGTTGTTTCTGCCCTTCGGGGTGGGTCTTTTTTCATTCATTTGATCTGAATTTGTTTCCTCACCCTCGGGATTTTGAACAAAATTTGTAGCTCTTGATCAAATCCCCACCCCTTGCCCGCACTCCCCCCCCCCTCGGGGTTAACTTTGATAGGTGCATTAAACTTTCATTTCAGATATTTGGGAACCGTGTTTATCTAGTTTAAATCGCTCAATTAACTGTATTTTTGTCATGAATTTCATGATTTTCTCGTGGTGGCCGTTATGTTTGATTAGCTCAAAGGCAAAAACTTTCATTTAGATTTGGAACCACTTAGAAAACATAGTTATTGTCTTAAAAACATCTCAATTTATCGATATTTGTTCAAGGAAAAATAATAGATATTTGGGAACTGTGAAGGGACTTCGTGATCCAAGAAAAAGACGAAAATCTCTGAAGTGACCAATGCTTTTAAATAAAATTTCTGTTACTTTCTTTGCTCTTTAAACAATCCATTGCGCATGCTCGGCGACTATGCCGTACGAAATTTTTTGCCAGTGCGGTCATTAATTTTACGCGGTACTGGTCAGTCTACACACAACGCACTTACACCTAAACCACGCAGCGCCTAGGTTAGTTTTTTTTCCGATCTTCGGTACTTAGGTTAACGCTGGCCAGACCGCACCATATAACTGAGACACTGTCAGGGTTTGGGCTTCCTTTGTCGGGACCCTTTGGAACGTCCGCAAGATCGGAACAATTATAAGATTGCATTTCCCTTTTTTCATTTCCCATTCATTCATTCATATATTTTCATTTCTTCAAACCCTGACTACCCAAGTGTCTCCGCGACAATGACTGCTACTCTAGACTGGAATGCTGAAAGATCTGTGCGGTGCCTTGCCCATGCATTTGGACATCCTTTCCATCCCACAATGCATCAGTTGCTTTGCTTCATATTGGATTTTCTTGATCCGTCGCTCATAATCTTTCAGAATTCCAGTGTCCATTCGTCCATTCCGATCAATCCGTTGTCCATTCAATTAAATTCCAGAGTACTTTGTTTCGGTGCAGAAATGCTAACAAAATGTTGTACGTGCTTTGAAAATTAAAACCGTGCTAAAAGTCATCGAGATTTCTGGTGATTTTTACCCGATTTTCTTTCAAAACATTTGATTCCTTTCCAGCCAAGTCTACCAAGAACAACCAATCTCGGTTGCGACGACGAGTACAGTCTTCAATAGAGTTTTGATTCAGTGGTAGCCTCTTAGCTATAGCTTTTGTTTTTTTCTATAAAATAATAATATCAATTATAATTAGTTAATTAGTTTGAATGCTCCATATTTTTATTAATTTGAATTTTATTAATAGAAATATTGAAAAAAATTAAAGTTGTCACGTGATTTGTCATTGTTCCTCAATGGCAAAATTGTGCAATTTGCATTAAAAGGCAAACACACGTCGGTGTTATACATTTCATATGTTCGATTCTCGTAGGTGGTATGTGAATTAATTAATTAATTAATTAATTATATATCGATTTTAGGTCGGTTTGAATTCGTCGAAAAAGTTCCTTTTTCATAGTGAAATTACGTACTGTGTTTACTGCTCATCGAGCAAAACAATACTAGAAACAAAACAATAGAACGAGTAGACAATAGTAGATAATGATTTCTATTGTTTGTATTATCCAATCACAACAGCTCTTCTAAGCAGCTGCGTGTCACGTAGTTTCGGCGTACCTGGAGACTTCATATGACTAGATTTATATCTACTGAGCTAGGTTTAGGAGAACTGTAGCCTAAATTTATATTTCGAGAAAAACAAAGAGAATGTTGTGTACATTCATTTTCTGAAATAATTTTCAATTGTTTTTATTTTTATGGAGAAGAATCTGAGTTTGAATTGTAAAAAGACATAGATTACCGCTGAAATGATCGCGGCTCGCTTCAGTAATTATTCCCCATAATAGACGTCACCTATCCCAAGGGAAAGTGCAGTCACAATATAGAGTAATTATAAGTGCATTATATTTGCTTGTACCCGAGAGAATGTTGTGAACGGATTTTAATATTCCCCATAAACGACGTCACAAACAAAAAGATTTGAGCCGACGGTAAAACGGCAAAATGGCGGATGATATTCCATATTGAACGTAAATGATGTAGATATCTAAGAACGATTTACAGAAAATAATACTCAAGTAATGGTAATACAAGAGATATCTAACTTTCTTGAGAAAATAAATTTTGTCTTCATAGTTCCCCTTTATTAAGTTTGTACAGGAGCCCATTGCTGGGCTCCTGGTTTGTATACATCTCTATTTTCCAGAGTATTTACCGATATTTCACGTATTTTGTTCAACTTCTTACTACTGTTTTCAATAAATTATTACTGGTTTTCCACGACTGTTTTCGGTTACCAACGACTTTCTTCAGCAACGTTTCTCCAAATTTTGGGTTATCAACAACAACTTTGATTTTCAATACCTTTTTTCCGCGCCGTTTTTGGAGTGTCAAAACCGCCATCTTGGGTTTTCAACAACCTTTTGGGTTTTCTACGACTTTTTTCTGCGTCGTTTTTGGAGTGCCAAAACCGCCATCTTGGGTTTTCAACAACCTTTTGGGTTTTCTACGACTTTTTTCTGCGTCGTTTTTGGAGTGCCAAAACCGCCATCTTGGGTTTCCTACAACCTTTTGGGTTTTCTACGACTTTTTTCCGCGCCGTTTTTGGAGTGCCAAAACCGCCATCTTGGGTTTTCAACAACCTTTTGGGTTTTCTACGACTTTTTTCCACGACTGTTTTCGGTTACCAACGACTTTCTTCAGCAACGTTTCTCCAAATTTTGGGTTATATCAACAACAACTTTGATTTTCAATACCTTTTTTCCGCGCCGTTTTTGGAGTGCCAAAACCGCCATCTTGGGTTTTCAACAACCTTTTGGGTTTTCTACGACTTTTTTTTCGCGCCGTTTTTGGAGTGCCAAAACCGCCATCTTGGGTTTTCAACAACCTTTTGGGTTTTCTACGACTTTTTTCTGTGCCGTTTTTGGAGTGCCAAAACCGCCATCTTGGGTTTTCAACAACCTTTTGGGTTTTCTACGACTTTTTTCCACGACTGTTTTCGGTTACCAACGACTTTCTTCAGCAACGTTTCTCCAAATTTTGGACAACAACTTTGATTTTCAATACCTTTTTTCCGCGCCGTTTTTGGAGTGCCAAAACCGCCATCTTGGGTTTTCAACAACCTTTTGGGTTTTCTACGACTTTTTTCTGCGTCGTTTTTGGAGTGCCAAAACCGCCATCTTGGGTTTCCTACAACCTTTTGGGTTTTCTACGACTTTTTTCCGCGCCGTTTTTGGAGTGCCAAAACCGCCATCTTGGGTTTCCAACAACCTTTTGGGTTTTCTACGACTTTTTTCCACGTGTTTTTTCGGTTACCAACGACTTTCTTCAGCAACGTTTCTCCAAATTTTGGGTTATATCAACAACACTTTTGATTTTTTCAATACCTTTTTTTTAGTTGCCGTTTTTGGAGTGCCAAAACCGCCATCTTGGGTTTTCAACAACTTTTTGGGTTTTCTACGACTTTTTTCTGCGTCGTTTTTGGAGTGCCAAAACCGCCATCTTGGGTTTCCTACAACCTTTGGGTTTTCTACGACTTTTTTCCGCGCCGTTTTTGGAGTGCCAAAACCGCCATCTTGGGTTTCCAACAACCTTTTGGGTTTTCTACGACTTTTTTCAAGTGCCAAAACCGCCATCTTGGGTTTCCAACAACCTTTTGGGTTTTCTACGACTTTTTTCCGCGCCGTTTTTGGAGTGCCAAAACCGCCATCTTGGGTTTTCAACAACCTTTTGGGTTTTCTACGACTTTTTTCCACGCCGTTTTTGGAGTGCCAAAACCGCCATCTTGGGTTTTCAACAAACTTTTGGGTTTTCTACGACTTTTTTCTGTGCCGTTTTTGGAGTGCCAAAACCGCCATCTTGGGTTTTCAACAACCTTTTGGGTTTTCTACGACTTTTTTCCGCGCCGTTTTTGGAGTACCAAAACCGCCATCTTGGGTTTTCAACAATATTTTTGGTTTTCAATAACTTCAGTTCCATTTTCGGGACAATAACTTTTCTTTTATGTCGGGGCTTTTTTCGGTTTGAGAGGACTGGGTGCAACTCCCAGTGGGGTTCATGAAGTTGAGGCAAATAATACCAAAATATAGTGTTTTTACTCGGGCCCTTCCGATAGAAGCCCGAGTAATAAAATGGAGGGTTTTTTTAGTTTTTTTTTTCATGGTCACGGAATGAAGAAAAAATGCGAAGAATGAAGAAAGAATGCGAAGTATTTGATCGTATCGAGTTTCAAGATTACTCGGCAGATAAGGGAAAACAAACGACACACAGGACTCAAGTATAGACATGAATCTTAGTTTTGAAAGCAGCTGTAGATCTTCAAGCTATTAAAGGTCAGGATTCTAGTTCATCGTTCGACGACTAGAAGTGGTAGAAGGACTAGAAGCTAGTGCTGGATCGAGAGAGAACAAGTCATCTTTCAGCAGATAAGGGAAAACAAACGACACAGGACTCGAGTAGACTTGAATCTTAGTTTTGAAAGCAGCTGTAGATCTTCAAGCTATTAAAGGTCAGGATTCTAGTTGTTATAAATGAAACGACATCTTTCAGAGTGGTCCCACATGAATCGGCGTATGCTTTATTTTCAGTAACTCATGATGGATGTTTATTTTATTCCACGTTTGAAAAATTCAGAAGGAAAAGGAATCGTAAAAATCGTACTTCAAAACTACATCAAAGCAAAGGCGAGCAAGGTCAATTGTTTTGAAAATAAACAGTGTTTGCATGATAAAATGTAGGTTTCTCCGTGTTCTTTTCAGTACGATTACAGTTGTGTGATCCTTGTCTGAGTCATACATCTATTACGCGACCTAATTTTAGAACCGCCGCGTAGCGCTATTTAAAACAGAATTTCCACGCTCAAAACAGTAAACGGCAAAAATACAATCGAAATCAAAACGTCCTTAGGGATCTATTACAGAAGAAGACGCTCAATGAGCGTAGTCGGGCATTATGACAATGACAGTTGCGTGACGAGGGAGACTATTTGTGTCAGTGAGCATCGATAAAGATCTCCGACTCTTCGAGGTACGCTGTGGTACGTCTTTAAACGTACTTGAGGTCACTTGAGGTCACATCTTAAATCTAACAGAAGCAGCTTTTGATTTTTAATCGATAATTCCTTTCTGATTTCGAGATAAATCGAACAAGATCTTTCAATGTATAGGCAGAGACAGCAGATTGGTCGAGCTTTGCAATTGTCACATCGTACCGTAGTCTGAATCAACTGGATGTTTAAAAGATACGAAGTTCGGGAAGAATTCTTAAGTCCTTTCATTTGACCGACTTTCCTCTGCGATAACGAAGAAACCAAAGACGTTATCAGAACCGTCTGACCATGAATATGAACCTCAACTGGACGTTTCAAGTACGTGCTACGGAAGTACGATTCGGAGATTTTTATCTATGCTCACCGACACATATATACATAGTCTCCCTCGTCACGCAACTGTCAGTCATTGTCATGAGGTCCCTCCTCACGCAACTGACATTGTCCTTGTCATAATGCCCGAGTGTACGCTCATTGAGCGTCTTGTTTAATCATAAAAGACGCACAAAAAATTAAGACGAGTTCAGTTTTAAAAACAGTTATAAGCAAAGCTTGCAAATGCTACAAACAACTGAGCCGTTATATCGGATAACATCCAGCAACGAACAATTAAAGTTCATTGCCTTTTGCCAACTACCCGTAATGACTGTGACTATTGACCATTTTGCATTTCCGTGATCGACAACATAGATATACCCTTCATAACAAGGGGAAGACAAGATACTCTAGTGGGTGCAGGGTACATTCTTAATTGTTTTCCTTTTCTTAATTTGTTCTTTGTATTCCTTTATGAAATGATTGCGTTTTTTTCTATTCACGGGCCCGCTTTTTTGACCCTTTTGAATGGGCTATTATTAATGGCCATTTTGGACGATTTTTCACCATTTTGCATTGGCTATATATAACCCTACAAAAATGCCCATTTTGGACGATTTTTGACCATTTTGCATGGGCTATAACCCACCAAAAATGACCACTGGACAATTTTTGACCCTTTTGAATGGGCTATAACCCACCAAAAATGACCATTTTGGACGATTTTTGACCATTTTGCATGGGCTATAACCCACCAGAAATGACCACTGGACAATTTTGGACGATTTTTGACCATTTTGCATGGGCTATATATAACCCACCAAAAATACCCATTTTGGACGATTTTTGACCATTTTTCATGGGCTATAACCCACCAAAAATATCAGCCGTGGACCTTTTCCAGGTAGCCCAAACGTGAATCAGTGGACTATTTGTGTCATTGAATATCGTTTGACCGTTCTTTTCGACTCTTCGAGGACGCTGTTAGAAAGACTTCAAATGATATGGGAGGTCAAACATGAGGTCACATCTTAAATCTGACAATTAAGCAGCTTTTGATGTTTAAATCGATAAAGAAATTCTGATTTTGAGATAAATCGAGCGAAGAAAATTTCAATGTTTCTAGCGTACATATAATTAGGAAAGGTTTGCAGCTCCGGCCACCAATTTTTTACAACACTGTCGCTACCGTAATCTGAAGCTCAAAAACTGGCATGTTTAAAAGATACGAAGTTCCCACCAAGAATTCTTAAGTCCTTTCATTTTTGACCAAATTTTTGGGCGATAACGCCGAGAAATAAAGACGTTATCAGAAAAGTTCGCCATGGCCATCCGAACCTCAACAGCTGTGTTTCAAGTACGTTCTGAGGGAGGGGATTCGGATAGATTTTTTAACAAAAGCTACACCGAGTAGGGGATATACATAGATGCCCTCGTCAAAAGACTGTCAGAAAATCAGAACGATGAAATATAACTCACGCTAGCTGACATTGTCCTACTGTCATAATGCCCGTAGTACGCTCATTGATAGCGTCTGTTTTAATCATAAAAGACGTAAAAAAATTAAGACGAGTCCCTCCCTTTTAAAAACAAGTTTTAGGTGCACAGCTGATGACGATGATACAAACAACTGAGCCGTTATACTCGGATAACATCAAAAAAAACAATTAAAGTTCATTGCCATTTAGCGGACTACCCGTAAACTGTGACATTGAATTTTGCATTTCCGTGATAAAGATAGATTTTGATAACAAGGGGAAGACAAGATACTCTAGTGGGTGCAGGGTATATTTTAATTGCTTTTCTTAATTTGTTCTTTGTATTCCTTTATGAGAATGATTGCGTTTTTTTCTATTCACGGGCCCGCTTTTTTGACCCTTTTGAATGGTGCTATTATTAATGGCCATTTTGGACGATTTTTCACCATTTTGCATTGGCTATATATAACCCTACAAAAAATGCCTTTGACGATTTTTGACCATTTTGCATGGGCTATAACCCCAAAAAATGACCACTGGACGATTTTTAAATTTTGCATGGGCTATAACCCACCAAAAATAAGACGAGGATTTTATACATGGGCTATTTCCCACCTTTATGACCACTGGACAATTTTTGACCCTTTTGCACCATTTTGCATTGGCTATACCCACTACTTATACCGAAAAACTTTTGGACGTTTTTGACCATTTTCTCATGGGCCTAACCCAGTTGCCCATTCTGGACGATTTTTGATGCGTTTAATGGGCTATAAATGGCCATTTTGGACGATTTTTCACCATTTTGCATTGGCTGTATATAAACAACCAAAAATGCCCATTTTGGCCGCGATTTTTGACCATTTTGCATGGGCTATAACCCACCAGAAATGACCACTGGACGATTTTTGACCCTTTTGAATGGGCTATAACCCACCAAAAATACCCATTTTAGACGATTTTTGACCATTTTCCATGGGCTATATTAATTAACCCTAGCCTGAATATCAGCCGTCTCCTCTGGGTCAAATATTTTGATATTCAGGCTAGAGGTTTTTGGCAATTTTATCTTATTTTAAATGTTTTTCAACACTATTTCTTAGTACGTTAGCAACTTTATGTCAAGCTTAAATCGCTGGCTAAAATATGTTTAACTTATTTCCTTCTTTGCGGAGAAAAACACGTTTTTGATGAATTCTGTCTGTTCTTGGTCACCCTGTGTAACCAGGCCTTCTTCTCCAAGCCCAAGGACCACATGGCATCAGTGGCGAGACGTGCGCAGCGATGTTTCTCGACTAAACACGATAAAATGAGCCTCAAACACCAAGGAAATAGCAAGATAAAGGTAATGTATTATCAATGAATCCATTTATCGTGTTTTTATCGATGTTTTCTGTACAAAGGCGCTCTAGTTGGCGCATTTCACTGTCACGTTGTAGTCATTTCATGTTGGTGTTTGGACCGAAAACTGGACAATTATTAGAGAACAAAGTGATTTTACGTTCACTAAAACTCATTCTAAAATGTTATAACAGTTTATTTACGTTTGAGAATCTCTACAATGAAACATGAAAGTGTCAACTTGACTACATGTAGATTGATTGACATGCAATATGCCCAGGGGGGGTACTCAGGGGTATCAGTATCAGTGACGGGGAGGTGCCAAGACCTTTTTTGGGTTTGAAATTCGCGGCTTGGGTCTTTTTTTCGGTTATCAATTTTCTGGTGGACTTTTATTGATATAAAGATTTTGACAAGGACTTTTTTGGGGGTTGATAAAAATGATATCCTACCCGTTCCCGATTTTATGCGGAGAAAAATTGGGAAATTTTTGGGGGGGTTTCGATTTTGGGCCGTTGGACTTTTTTGGGGTCTTGTTTTTGCGTAATGGACTTTTTGGGGGTTAAAAAGTTTGGCCTCATTCGCACCTCCCCGTCACTGATACCCCTGAGTACCCCCCTGGGGCAATATGCATTGTAATTTACATATTGAATCATTTACAAAGCTACATGTACAGTACTGCTTAGAAGTATGTTAACATTTTTTTGCGTGGAGTCTTGAGTGAAGTCTGAGTGTAATCTGAGTGTAATCTGAGTGTAGTTTTGCCTTTGTTATACAGTCTTTTGTTTACGTTACACGCAGGCTGAGTGTAGTTTGAGTGTAGTGCAAAGAAATTGAATCCAACAGCGATCAAAAGCCCCTGGGTTTCCGAGGATGTGTTGGACGACGATCGAGACATTCATGTTCGTATTGCTTGATTTCATTAGACGTCACTTCCGGTCTCGTGAGGAATTTTCATCAGCTGAATTGCACCTTTTCAATATAATACTCTCTGCTTGATAGCACATGGAGGGCAGTGTTTGCTCGTCATTTGAAGCAAATAATGAGATTCAAGGAGTTTTAACAGCTGATTGAAACCAAGCAATTTACTGTAAAATTAAATCTTAGTTCAAAACCAAAAGAATCCTAAGCCCGATATCATGTAAAATTACTAAAGATGATTAGGAGCATTTTATAGTCTAGTGCGAAGAGTCCTTTCACTTCTTTTTGAAAGTGAAGCCGGCAAACTTGAACGTGAAAGCCGGCAAACAACAAATATAAACTTACGACATTTCTTCGGTCTTCGGTTCTAGTTGACGTACATGCACGAAACTTAGCTTATAGTAACGCTCTCTTCACAAGAAATCACTGTATCTCGGGGATTCGCCATTAAAAAGTAAAGAGTAAAAGGAGCGGATTGGTAATGCACATATCAGCGGCTTCCCCGAGGGGTCGACCCCTGGGCCAACCACAGAGATATGTGGGGGAATACAGAGGGATTGGATGCAAACATCGACCCTGTGGTCGGGAAAATGCTTGACTTTGTTTTATTGTTGGAAAATTGGGGTGGGGGATTTGTTGAAATTGTTTTCGTCATGAAACTAACGACGGCGATTGATTTTCATCTTTCAATACAAGAATAAGTGGGATATGAGATCACTGCTGACTAAATAAATGTAGATGTAGATGGCAATGTACGAATTTCGATGTGTTCTTGATTTGGGCTACCTGTGTGAAAATCCCACTTGGAACAGAGAGGCTGGGACGACTGACAACTATATCACATAAATACAATTTTAGCTAACTTTGTTATTGTTTGTTTGACAAAATAAGTAATTGAGAAATGGCTTCTATTTGTAACACCTATTTGGGAGGGTCACCAATAGGGGTTCTCAGATCCCGCCATCCCGCTCTTTTTTGCTGACAGTCCTGCCATCCCGCTCGTTTTTATATTAAAATCCCAATCCCACCAAAGATTCGACAATTTCAGTTTCTGGATTAATTATTTTAATAATAATAAAGTATGGATAAAAACTAGCCATACTAGCCATTGAAGGTCGTTGATTGTTTATGATGACCAACATGCCGGTCATCCTCGGGAACCCAGGGGTATATTCTGTCGCTCGTTACTCGTTCCCAGAGAAATGCCCCTGGGAACAAAGTCTGTTGGAGCTTGTTCCGGAAGTCAAAATTTAAAAAGGGCGGCTGTCCTATTCAAACCAGAAATACTTGATACTGATTGGTCGACCATATAAGGTCGACCAATCAGAAACAAGAGTAATTTTGACTTCCGGAACAAGTTCCAAAAGACTTCGTTCCCAGGGGTATTTCTCTGGGAGCGAGTAACAAGCGACAGAATATACATGTACCCCTGGGTTCCCGAGGATGCATGCCGGTTTGAGTTAAAAAGGTCAAAGGTAGTCTTTGAAGAGTCAATAGAAGATGTAGAAGATCACTCTGAAAGATTTGTTGAATGGTAAAGGAGTATTAAAGCACGTTGTGAGATATTAGCTTGTGATATATGCCGCTCTGTGACCTCTGTGACATGATGACTTAAAAGACATCTGGATATTCTTTTCATGTGACGTCTGTGACGTCATGTCCAGATAAATGGAAATCTGATGTTTACCAAGTTACCAAGTCATAATGTGACTTGGTAAACATGCTTTTACGACAAAGAAGTCTATTCATACGCTGATCAATAATACTCCAGTTTTGCGTTGTTTAGAGATGACTGCTGTCCATGACAAAAGACGCATTTGTACAGGGTTAGCCTCGATTCAGAAACCAGTCCGTGCAATTCAAAAATGTTTCTATTGTTTTATGTCATCATTTTTTCGTGTTCTTGTTGATATTGGTGAATAATTTACACTGACTCGAGGCTAAGCCTGTACAAATGCGTTTGATGTCAATAAGTAACAGCGGTTTTACAACGGGATCTGTGAACGCAAAAAGGGACTATTAACTGATGATAAGGGGCGGACCATTTGATCGTTGATGGGGGTGGGGGTTAAATCCCAAAATAAATATCGAGCAAGCACTTCCACCTTTAAAAAAATATCGTGCAAGAACAAATGCATCGTGCATTATTGTGACACCAACTTCAGCTTTTTTTAAATTTGGTAGACCTAAATTTGAGTGTTATACCTGTGTCCCGGTGTACACAATCGATGAAAATCGATGATCGGAAAACCAATCGAACAATCGATATTAATCGATAAAATTAATCGATTGATATCGATTGGTTTTGGCCAATCGATCACCAATCGATAGTCACACAAGAAAAATGACAATCGATGAAAATCGATCATCGATCGATTGTTATCAGGTTCAGTACAAGATTTCGTGACGTAGTCCTATCGACCTCCCTTGTACGTTGCCGCTAAAATGTCGTCTATGGAAAGCCGCTGCCGAAAGCCACGAAGTCAGTCTAAAAGTGCGATCGATGCATCGTGAAGGGTTATCAATGTTGTCTTTTCCAAGTCCAACAAGGAGAAATATTTCTAGCTCATCAAAAGAGACCGGGAAAGAGGCACGCGAGGAAATGCTTTCAAGGTAGTAATGACCGGGGACCGCCAGCTAGGGCAATTACAAGCTGAGTGCGCTTGTTCCCGCTCTGGCCATAAGTACAAAACAATCGATGAAAATCAATGAAAATCAATGAAAATCGATGAAAATCGATCTATTTTAGGGCAATCGATAACAATCGATCAAAGGTCACAGATTTTTGTTTCATCGATTGGTCATCGATTTCCAATATCAATCGATTAATTGATTCGATTGATATCGATTTTCATCGATTATCGATTTCATCGATTGCGTACACCGGGCTGTGTACTCTGCACGGGACAGGTCTTGAATTTCAAATTCAAAACCTAGCATTGTAGCCCAAGGGGCGTAGCGTGCATTATGCACGTATACACACGTGCGTACAATTTAAAATAATTAAAATATATATATTAAAAAAAAAGAAATCTAAGACAAAATCGTAAGAGCTGACTATAGCTTTGAAATTATGAAATCCGTGAAATGGCACTTCAGGGAGTGTGTATATATGTATAATACTAGGCTAACCATAGGTCAAAAATTGCGACCTCCGAAAACCAAGACAAATACTATATTTAGCAGCACAGGTAGCCCAATATTTCAAACACGCGCATTTTTTATAATATCGATATGTAACAATTACTCTGCAACTGTTTATGTGAATTGTTTCTCTTCCCAGCACTGCGGACAGTCTTGAGCTTTCTTTTCATCAGGCTTTTGAGATATACACGTGATACAGATTCTGATTCTTGAATTTTATTCACTCGGTGGTTTGACAATCCTCCATGCACGTAAAAATGTTTTGATTTCGCGATCGTTTCTTGTCCATTTCAGCCGTGGGAACGGTCCATTATGATTGGTTGATTTTTACAGAGATGTGATTTCCGCTGTCATGTTACATAGGAGGCTAGTTATTGCAAGCCCGTGTACTACTGAACAGTTTTAGAAATCTATTAAAGCCATCTAAGCTTAAAGAAAGAATAACAAAGACAATACAATAAGAATATTAAACATGATACATACCCGACATTAGTATCAATCAATAAAAATCAACATCACACTTTTTTTTTATCAATGTACATGCTTTATCGATTTTTCAGTATTCAATTTGCTACACTTATGAACACCTATATCTTGAATTTAGAATAAAATACGTTGCAGTTGCCAATCACTAGTAATGCTTCAGTAGGCTCTACCATCAAAGGTAGATCATTTGTTTGGAACTGGTTTGGTACGGTTGGCGGCACGATAAACGAACGAGCTGTTAGGCAGATAATTCAGTGACAACGTCTCTGCATCTGGGATGACCTGGTTTCCAAGAGCATTTATACGGTACTTACCCTGGTTCCAGAGGCTACTATTGGGGGGCGAGCGAAGAGAGGGACTCTGGATCCAGAGTATACGGTACTAGGATTCGATCGACTACTTATGTTGTCCACAGTGGCAATCAGTGCAGCGAATTAGCACACAACAGAGCCGAAAGACTAATAAGAGAACATTGCCTTCCCCTCAATATGTCGCTAATATGAAGCGATCGTCAACAATAAATGAAGATCTTTAATTCCATCGAAGAATCGGATAAAAAGTACGAGCAAAAAAAAGGCTTCGAATCCACTCTAAGCACGAGATGAGTCACAAATGCCCAAATGAACGACGGGAACGTACGATATATGACGTCAGGGTAAAAGTCACGTGGAAAAAATCTTTCCAAACGGAATGAAAAAACACAAATCGAGAATCGAGCTGGCATCTGAAACACAGGAAGCCCAACCAAAGATTAGTGTTGCTCCCAGTTCGCTTCGCTCGCTGGGCTCGCTCACTGGTCGCAATTATTGTAGTTAGAAGCAGCCCCAGTGAACAGTCTCTCAAACAAAATAAACTACAAAAAAAAATGAGTGATCAGCATTTTACTATATATATTTGTGTAGCAAGAAAATCCGCTAGAAAACGAAGAAAATGGTATTTCCAAGGCTCTAGATTTCAAAATTTTCAGGGGGAGTATGCCCCCTTACCCCCCTACAAGCTCGCGGCTTCGGCACTCGTTTCTCTGTGCGTACATTAGAAAAAAAAGCATGCTACGCCTCTGAAAAGTATTGCAACGCGAGCATTGAATACTTGATAATTATATATTTAACTAAAACAAAATAACTCTCTGTGCTTCTATACAAAATTAATGCACGCTGAGGTCTTGAAAACTGCTCAGGCCGGTAGTGGATGTACGAGCGGAACGCGAGTGCATTCAGTTTCAAGACCTCAGAAGTGCATTATTTTTGTATAGAAGCAAGGAGAGTCATCTTCTATTCGCTTTATAATATAAAACTAGTTTTAAACATGTTTTCTACTTTGTTTTTGCTGCTCCGTACTCCTATAACATAACAATGCACACTCAACAACCAATCAAATTGCGCGTTCTTGGGAGGTACACATAGTTTTTTTTTTATAATAGCTTATACTCCCTAAATATTTTCTGTTTCAGTGGAAATTTCACCATTCATTGATTGATGGCATGTAAATTTAATAAATCATGATGTAAGTAGAACAACAGACTGTACAAATAATTAAATTAAATAACAAAGGTAATTTATTATACAATTTTCAATATTATCAATTTGGCAACTGAATAGATATTGGCAAACAAAAATAAATTTGGTTAAAAAAAATATCGTGCAAGGGCCTAAGGCAGTGCAAAAATATCGTGCAACATGAAAAGGTGAAAAAAAAATATCGACCATACTTTAAATCGCCCCCACCCCCCATCAAAAATCAAATGGTCCGCCCCTAAGTCAATATTAATCCCGTATCCCGCTGCAAACACTTCCGAATCCCGGCACCTTAAATCACGAAATCCCGCTCCTGCTCGTAATTGAGAATCCCGCTTCCCGCTCTGTTTTAAGTTTGCATCCCGAATCCCGCCATTAAAATAAGGCCGATCCCGCGTCCCGCCAAACCTATTGGGGACCCTCATTTGGGAGCTGAACTGAACTAGAACATGTTATATTTTATTGAAACACAAATGTACATTTTAAACCATTCCATAGGCATTTACAACCTCTTTGACGGTCCTTTGACGGTGTGCACTCACTGAAAGCCCACAACCAACTAATACATTTTTACTTTTTGTACATTTAATGTATGAAGTGTTATAAAGTTAATTAAAATTCCATTTGCTGTTGAAATTAAGCTTAGAGTGTTTATAGAAATAACATTATAGTAACGAGATTCAGTATTAAACTATAGTCAATTGGCTCCATTGATCTCCACTCAAGCTGGTTTCATGCAAAAGGACGGGGGATTGTAGGTCCCTAATCAGGGGACTTTGAAAGGGACGACTCTCCAACCCCTGGGGGAAATCATCAAGATTGTTTCTGCCTTTTTACAATCCCCCTGGTTAACCCAGGGGTCGAACCCTCGGGGAAGCCGCTGATACGTGCATAAAGTTCCCGTCAAAGCGCCCTGGTTCCCGTAGACTTGTTTCACGTGCTTACACAACATATGTCAATCAAGTGTCTCAAACATAACATTCTCACCACAGGGAGCCCAAGCGTACTATCAGTGTATAATATACATGTGGCTTTGAAATGTGCAAATAAAAGTCATAATTTTCATCAAAAGTATTTGTTGTTGCTATATATTATGTTTAAAATCCTCTCTAAGTTGCCTGGAGTTGTTATTTGAGTTCAATTTGATTGTTTACGTTTTTACTTACCTTTCTCTCCCTATTCATAGTAAAGGGTGGAAACCGAGACCAACTTCGAAGCCAACCGGCCCAACAAAATGTCCCGTTTCACCAACAAATATACTTCCAATCACGTTCAGATTCACATAGCTCACGGCCAGACAATGCACTTACACGATCCTGCACAGAAAACGATGAAAAGTGAAGCGATTCTAATAAATACATCGAGAGCAATCGTTTAGAATTTGCATTCTCGATGCCACTAACACACAATCGGGCCGATCTGCGCGGACGGTACTGGGACCCAGCACTAAAAGTTTTTCTACCGGGAGGTCCTGTGGTAATTTTCAACGAAAAAAATTATTATGCCCCGTCAACAGGAGGGAAACAGAGATTTCCAACTACGTCAAGGTCCTCAGGGAAAACCCGCTTCGCAGAAAGTTCACACCAAGTTGTAAACATGAGTTTTCCCTGTATTACAAACTGAGTGCGGATGCAAAGCAGTTCTCAGTATGACAGTATTTTTAATGGTTTATCTCTTTGAAATAGTAGTAGTCAACATCATATGCCAATTCAGTTTCACACTGAAATCTTGTCCAAAAACGCTAGTGCTAACACACGACATTATTTGAGACTAACCTTTCCACGACCAGATTCCAAGGTAGTTCGGCGGTTCGAAGACCGTAAAAGGAGTGGACTGTTTGAGAACACAAATTGTTCGGCGTAGACGGTACAAGCAATGCCACTCGAACAGATGATTGACACTTTTTTACCCTGTCGTACAAGTCGATGAAATATTTCCTTTACAAGGTAGCTCTTCCCTGTGCCAGCCTGACCTGTCACAAGAAAGTTGTGTCCGCTTTCGGCTGCTTCAACAACCGCTTCCTGCTCCCATGTTAGCATATTGGTTTGAAAGAACGCTACATTTTGAAATAATAACTACAACAACACTACATTTTGAAATGAAAAGTTCAACCAAGTGAAAATAAAACGATGTGAATATTAACATGCAATGTTTACAACTTGGTGTGAACTTTCTGCGAAGCGGGTTTTCCCTGAGGACCTTTACGTAGTTGGAAATCTCTGTTTCCCTCCTGTTGACGGGGCATAATTTGTTTCGTTGAAAATTACACAGGAGGACCTCCCGGTAGAAAAACTTTTAGTGCTGGGTCCCAGTACCGTCCGCGCAGATCGGCCCGATTGTGTGTTAGTGGCATCGAGAATGCAAATTCTAAACGATTGCTCTCGATGTATTTATTAGAATCGCTTCACTTTTCATCGTTTTCTGTGCAGGACCGTGTAAGTGCATTGTCTGGCCGTGAGCTATGTGAATCTGAACGTGATTGGAAGTATATTTGTTGGTGAAACGGGACATTTTGTTGGGCCGGTTGGCTTCGAAGTTGGTCTCGGTTTCCACCCTTTACTATGAATAGGGAGAGAAAGGTAAGTAAAAACGTAAACAATCAAATTGAACTCAAATAACAACTCCAGGCAACTCAGAGAGGATTTTAAACATAATATATAGCAACAACAAATACTTTTGATGAAAATTATGACTTTTATTTGCACATTTCAAAGCCACATGTATATTATACACTGATAGTACGCTTGGGCTCCCTGTGTTCTCACGTGCACGCTAATGAACCTAGATTTTAGAACTGATAATGCCGAAAGTTGGTGGGAAAGACGTTCTGAATGAATGTTGTGTAGGATTATGATTTCAAGAGTTAAATTTAAACTTTTTGTGGCCTTTATCGTCTTACTGTAAAGTGAAGATACGTGAAGCTTCTTCAAGTTTGCATGATGTTCTACTTTACTTTACAGTAAGGTTCCGACAGAAATTTTAAAAGCCTGTAATGTTTCAGACATTTCAACAAATACGGCACAAGCTGATAAAAATAACAGCTAAGTTGCTAATATTGTTCATGTATTTCTGGACTTACGCAGTTTCATTCGGAAATGCAAATTAACGGATGTGTGTAAAAGTCAGTCAAGCCTGTAATGAGGTAAAAGTTGAGTGTATACACGCAGACTACACTCAGACTACAACTCAGACTCCACGCAGACTCCACGCAAAACATGTTAAGTAAACATACTTCTAAGCAGTACTGTACATGTGTATTGTGTATTAAACTGTGAATTGAGACCCTCTTTTCCCTCAAGACTCAGTTGAACAGGAGAAAAATAAATCCTGGACGCACGAGCCAATCCTCACACATCTGGGATTTCTTTTTTCGACTGAGTCTGGAGGGAAAAGAGGGACTCAATACTCCTTTTTACAGTTCCCTGCGCCATTTTGAAAGGTAGCCGAGCCTTTGCATCGAAGCGAGACCAACGGTGACCTTGCAATGATAGAGACATGTGAATAATTGTCCAAGGTGTTAAAAAAGGTCTCTATCATTGCAAGGTCACCGCCAGTCTCGCTTCGATGCAAAGGCTCGGCTACCTTTCAAAATGGTGCCGGGAACTGTAAGAAGGAGTATTCACAGTGTATATGTGTATAAGTTCATATTAATGTTGACTACAGGTTATATATGTCAGTGAACTTCTCTGGTTTTGTTGACATTACATTGTACATGTAGTCATTCATGTCTGTGCTGTCTTGATTGCTGAGCTGATGTATTCTTCATTTCTTTTTCTTTTCAGATTTCATCCACATTAAGACCAAAGTCATCATTGTACATGGGAACAGTTCAAGATTAACACAACATTATAATCCAGCCTGAATTGTGAGTTATTGATAGTTGTGTTAATGAATGTTGAGGAGGAAATGATGACGTGAGTGCAGAATATCATGCAACTGATGACAGTGCTTACAAACCTTAGTTGTTATTTAACTCATTCTTCAAAGAGTTCTGGCCTAACTGACCACAGTTTTGTGATATTCTGCAATCACCTCAAAACACCTTTGTTCAGCCAGTTGTCTAACCAGATCCACAAAATACAAAATATGATATAAAACTGTGCACAAAAGATCCTACATTTAGCATTTGAAACTCAAAATATCCAATGCCCCATTTCAAAGTGTTTTATTAATCCAATCTGTCTGATTGGTGTCACTAGTGACCATGTTGACAAGGGGTATTGACATGCTGGGCATAAATGACCCTAAAATCGCTCCTGAAGGTGAAAATATGCCATTTTTCCAAAAACATTCATACACTGACTATTTTCAAAAATCTTTAATGCAATGAAATAAAAGTTTCTTGATTAAAGGTAGTGTGATATTTCAAACTACTCGTTGGCAAAATCTGACGCAATGATGACGTCATAATAAAAAGTTACAATTGCTGTGAAAATTTAGTTTAACCCTTTGACACCCAGAGATTTTTGAGATTTTTAGCGATTTTCTTGACCAAATGACGCCGTAGGAAATTTCGATTCCATATAAGGGGTTTCCATGGAAATCTTGACAGTTGATAATGTCCATGGGCTCACGTTCTCAGATGATCTTTCTCTCGTGGCTGAATGTCCTGTAGGCTGGCAGTTTATCTGCCTCAAGAAGGCCTATTTTGCATTTTAGAGTCTTTTATAACCAATATTCACCACAGAAGCCCCCAGAACAGCATCATTAAGCTTGACTGGCATCGTAGAGACCATTCTCCTGGAAGAAAGCAGGAGGAAGATGCGAATTCACAACAAAAAATTGGCAGTCGATTATCCAAATTCCAAAATGGCGGACTGAAGAGTGAATTCGTGTCGCGTTCTATTCTGTGTTGGATTCTGGGACCTACATGTACTAAGGCTGTTTTGGCGACTTTCGACTTGTAAAGAATGCAACTGGTGCAATGTTTTGCCTGTAGGTGCGGGTTATAAAAGACTCTATAAAAACTCCATTTAGCTGGAATGCTGTGTTTCCCGCTCACACAGAAAGAACAGAGAGACGATTTCACTTTGAGTCCACCATTTTGGAAAATCTCAACGAGCTGCCGAAATGTGTTCGTGAATTTGAATCTTACTCCTGATTTCTTCCAGGAGAACGGTCTCTACCATGCCAGTCAAGCTTAATGATGCTGATCTGGAGGCTTTTGTGGTGAATAATGGCTATAAAACACTCTAAAATGCAAAATTGGCCTTTTCGAGTAGTAAAAACTACTAGCCCCAACGAACTCCCAAGAAGAAAGGCAGCACACGTGAATAAGCGAGCCCACAGGCATTCAGAACTGTCAAGATTTCCATGGAAACCCCTTATAAGAAATCGAAATTTCCTATGGCGTGATTAGGTCCAGAAAATCGCTAAAAAAACTCAAAATAGCTCAGGAGCGAATGGGTTAACTCTATTAGAGATATTTTAAAATATGTTTCCCGGGAAAAAATATCAAGGTAAAAATATTCATATCTCTGGTTTTAGGGTAGTTATCACGAGAAGAACGAAGTAACATCAAATTTTGCGATTTTCCATAATTTCAAATAAGCGATTTTAGGGTCATTTATGCCCAGCGTGTGAATGGTCAAGGCGAGACTCTGAAACAAGGCATATTTGTGTGAGCCTGAGATGCTTTTTCGCTGATTTCCTTTGTTTTCAAAATTCAGACTCTGAGACAGTGCGAGACTCTGACATTTTGCTGGGACAATTCGACACCCTTTGATACATACTGTACATGTATGTGTCATATTGAAGTACTTTGTGGACATGGATTACAATGTACAAAAATGTATAGTCAACACTTTTATATATGTAAAGGTTGTGTCAAGTGAAAAGGGACTTTACTATGGCATTTTTGTATTTTGGAGAGTGACAGGAATGTCCCTCTGTATGTCTGGACATCCTGTCCGAAAGTTTGGCCCTGGTTTTGGTTTGGTTGTCTAAGTATCAATCAATACTTTGTATTTCTTGGGTTATTAGTACAATGTATATATCCTAAAAAGGTTCCTTTAGGCTCGACACAACCTACATGTATGTATACAAGCAATACACACAAGTATAATGGGACGGTTTTGTGTCATTACTGTACACATGTGTATGTCAGCCTTTTATTGCATTCAAAATGTTTACAGTACTTTCTCTTGTGTCTGACACAAGCAAATACAGAACTGTACCAATAGCTTGTGTGAAATGCAATAAAGACTAGATTTAAATAAAGAGAAACACATTGGATGAGGTACAGACATCAAACCCATGGAACAAAATAAATACTCAGCTATTCATAGTTTGAATCTTTATAAAGAAAATCCAATCCAATGATACATGTGTCTACATTGTATGTACTACTGAGTCACTTTACCACCAAAATGGAAATAATTCCCTTTTTTATATTACATTTGTGTTTTTTATTTCCATGGATTTTGTATCTGCACTTCATTCCAATTGTGTTGATAAAAAAAAACAGAGCACAAAGACTTCAAAACTTGCCATGTATTACCTTGATTATCAGCTGATCCTATAATCAGGTTAATATGTTGCATGTATTAATGCTTTGTGCTCATTGTTAGAGTAGCATTAATCAGTCTCCATGAATATCAAACTCATTATATCAAAAGATTAATTACATCACTTTTTCAAAGTTATGCATTGGATTTAAGCAATATGATCGTATACGGTCTTACACTCTCAACAGTGTTTTCTCAATCTGATTGATTTACCTCTAAAATTGAAACATTATTAACTACAGTTTTTATTACTGATACCTTCATTCCCTAAACACTCTAACATTCATATTGTGCAGAAATACTTTTCTTAAATTTCTACTGAACATCCTAGTTTTCATGAGGTCTGCTATTCAATTGAAGTTGATTCAGTTTGTGAGAAATGGCACGGTGGTTATGTAAACCAATCTGAATGATCTCCAAACAATAATGCATGATTACCAACAGAATTTCCAACAGAAAGCGATTTGAAAACGACATGCAGATAATGTTGTCTTGTCCCCTTGAATCTCTTGTAATCACTGCAGGCACATCTTTATTTTACAAATGTTGGAGAAGCACTGAGTTATTCTCAATGATTCTGTCAATAAATAGAGTTTGATAACTTGGAGACTGGGTTAAATGCTACATATACATAATTACCGGTAAACTTCATAAAGCGCATTCACACTTGATTGACATTCTAATTGATTTAAAATGTTTAACTTGCAACTGATTGAAGTGCATACTGTACTGTGCATACGTTTTGTATTGGCTGAAAGTGTTCAAAGATTGTTTCTTTCGTATGACTGAAGTGAATTGGCAAGTACTCTCTCTCTCATTTAGGTGGGAGATTTGTTACATTACAGAAATGCACTTCAACAATATTAATTCTTGTAATGGTTGTGATGTCCCACTTGTGTTGTGGTGACTAAGACTCTGATTCAGTAATTATTATTGTTTGACCGCCAATTGATTATAGTTACAGTCTTGTGTGAATGCGCTTTAAGTCATGGTTTCTATTGGCCATTTCAAATTTAATAATGCACCTGTCAATGTGAAGCCCTGGGGGAGGGGAGACAGGGGGAGACAAGAATCCCAAGACCTGTCAAAAGTTGATGAACTTCTTTACACATTTATAGGATGAATATCAAAGACCCACATAATTTGTCAAATTCCACCACCATCGGGGAGGCCTTGTCTGTCAAACCCCCCACCCCTCCCCCCTTAGGCTTGACATTGATAGGTACATATATTAGTAGTCAGTGGTATCACATCAGTCTTGAGATTGCAATGAATCATGGGAGACATTGGAGCAACTGTAAAGAAACTTGAATCATATTGTTGCTATGGTTACAAGTCTCCCATATTCTCTGTATAGTTTGACTGATAATTTTCCATTGACCATATAAGGCATTCAGAAACCTTGACGTGAAGTTTAATTATTGTCTTTGTAATAGTGCAAGCACAATACCATGAAACAGTACTCGGTAAATAGTACTAAATAGAAAAACTGTTTAGTGTTGTTTACTCTGTACTTAGTTTCTGGTTCTAGTGCGTGTGGTATTACATAAGTTCATGATATGTAATTTATGTATGATATGTAATTTATGTATGATATGTAATTTATGTATGATATGTAATATATGGAGTATCTTAGTGTATTGATGTTTTAATATCACAATAAAAAACATTTAAAAGAAATAGTTTAATTATATGCCACCTCTATAGGGTACACGCCCTTTTTCATTAATACATTTCTCCATCAACTGCTACCTTTCACCACCTACCCCCTCCACCACCACCTCTAGGCCCCACCTCCACCTCTAGGGCCCATCTCCACTAGGTCCCACCACCTCTAGGCCCCACCACCTCTAGGCCCAACCACCTCTAGGCCCTGCTACCTCTACCTAGCTCCACCATCTCCATCCTCCACTTCAAGGCCCCATCACCTCCACATGACCCTTCCAGCACCTAGTATCAGTGGCTTCCCCGATTTACGACCATTTAGCCTACATAGCGGCTCTGACTGCCCAGACCAGAGCCGTCCTTTAAGACCATAGTTAGCAAATCAAAGGCTTCCCCGGGGTTGAAGGTAATCTACAAGAATGCCAAATCCCTTACCCACTATAGACCCCACAGTAGTATACTGTGACATTCATATTAGCTGCTAGGGTGGGGTGAGTGTAAATATGAGTGTTAGAGATAACCATAATATACTACCCAGTGAAAAAGGATGATAGGATGACTCTTCAAGACTTGTGATCAAAGAAAACTAAGCTGTTGCTGCTGCCGCTCTAACTAATGCCTCCCCCTTACTAATTACAGTGAATACATTCCATTACTAACGAAATCAAAATACAATACCGGTAATTAACGACTTGGAAGAACAAAAAAAGAAACACTGAATAAACTGTATGCAGGTTGGACACTGATTCATAAAGAATCTCAAACAGCCATGTGATGGTTACTATGGTTACTACTGTAAATTACAAATATGGTTCCTTATTAGATATGCAAATGTAATTTATTCAATGCTGATAAATCATTGATGTTATAGGGTTACTAATTCATAAAGAATTGGTTCCAGAGGATATGCAAATGTACCTAAAATTTGTTATTAATGCATGAAGAATTTAATACTAATTTGATTTCATGCATTTCATGCATGTACAATAAATTATTCACTGATTCCTTTTCCTTGTTATAGCTTAACTATGTCATGCGTGACCAGTAATTCAAACATTTTGAAATCAACATTTCAAATAACGGTATGAATATTTCAAAGTCCTACGGAATATCCTCCCAGGGGGGTACTTGGGGGTATAGGGGTGCCGCTGAGGGTTTGAAAACCTGACTCTGTTTAGGACAAAAAAAATCTAAAAAACCTACCCTGTCTAGGACAACACCCTCTATTTTAGGACCCTGTTCAGGACAAAGGGCAAAGGGTTTTATGTTGACTGATGACCTGCTAAAGACCGGCAAACGTCTCGCATCTCGGTTGGTTAAATGCCGGATAAAACCATATTTAACGACGACAATCGTGCATTACCATACACAGTTTAGGACAGACGACTCACATAAAATTATATACCCTCCCATATATGGAAGTACCCCCCCCCCCCCCCCCCCCCCCCCCCCCCCCCCCCCCCCCCCCCCCCCCCCCCCGGAATCCTACAGACCACTAAATATTTTCTAAAAAACTTTCTTAATTACTGGTAAATAGGATGAAAATTTGTGCCAGCTAATAAAGCCTACATACTCTGCAATCACAACAGCCTGAGTAAACAGATATATAGATATAAACATGGAGATTTGATTTTTCTGTCAGAATGTTCGAGACATGAGTCTATTTCATTTGAATGTTCCGATTTACTGGTCCCGCGTGACACAGTTTAGCTACAACAATGTACATGTACTTAGTTCATCTTGTAAAAGTGACTACTGCAATATTTATCACATCAAAAACTGATGAAATACTGACAACATTGACCTGGTTAAGACAAAGTTTAAATGAAAACTGCTTGTTTCACGATGCACAACAATCCAAAACAACTAGTTCTTAAATTCTGGTAAAGTATATTGTATTGTACGTGTATTAGAGATACTGTGTACTAAATGTAATGTACTCTTTGCCACCAATTTTAGTATTTTCATGCTACACTTACATTGGAGATGTCGATAGAATGAACTACAGTTTGCCAGTTTTCAAAAAATTGAATATCGAATGAAAAATGATAATGAATCCCAACATGAAACCCTATGAACACTTTTATGATATGACCCATATTTCCTGACTCACACGCTCTTAACCCTTTGACTCCCACGGCGCCCGAAACCGCCCGTAAAAATCGATACTGCTTTTAAAAATTCTAACTTTCTGAATTTTTGTAACATCCATCTCATGACCAGTTTTTAGTGACAACTAGATAACTCTTCAAATTTTAACTTCAAGTAAACTGACTTACAGGTCCGATTTCTGGGCACTAGTTCAATTTATTTTTCATAGAAATCAAAAATGACCTCGACATTTGACTTGGATTTTCTTCCAAAATACATCCTTGCAAAACAATAACGCCACTTTCTCGGCAAACTTTATAGTCATGAATTTTTCCCTCTCTCTTCCTTAACTCGCCAAACAATAGCCATTTCCTTAGGACCACTTTTGTAAACACGTGTTTTCCTTCTGCACGCCCGAAAAGGATGCTGGGAACATATGGGAATTTTCGACAGCAAGCATCCCGCCCTTTGTGTTTTTTAGAGTGTCGAGCCACTTGGTCCTACAGGCAAAATATTGCACTGGTTGCATTCTTTTCAAGTTCAAAGTCACCAAAAATGCCTTTGTAGGCCCTGGAATCCACCACAGAAAGACCAGAGAGACGATTTCACTTTGAGTCCGCCATTTTGGAAAATCTCAACGAGCTGCCGAAATGTGTTCGTGAATTTGTATCTTACTCCTGATTTCTTCCAGGAGAACGGTCTCTACCATGCCAGTCAAGCTGCGAATAATGGCTATAAAACACTCTAAAATGCAAAATTGGCCTCTTCAAGCAGCTAAAACTACTGGCCTCGAGGAGATCCCAAGAAGAAAGGCAAACCACGTGAAAACGCGAGCCCACGGGCATTCAGATCTGTCAAGATTTCCATGGAAACCCCTTATATGGAATCGAAATTTCCTATGGCGTGATTAGATCCAGAAAATCGCTAAAAAACTCAAAAATCTCTGGGTGTCAAAGGGTTAATAAAACCATTAGAAAAAGTCATGTGATGGGGTCCAACATGATGGCATCTCGTTCCATTGAAAAAAGAGGGTCAGGTGGGTCATATGATAAAATATTTATTGACTGAGTTAGGTCGGGCCGAACTGGAAAATATTTGGCTCTTGGTCATTCAACATGGATCTCACCCATGACCTCAAGCCAAATATTTTCCCATCCGGCCCTCTCACTTTTACAGTGAGGACACACTAACCGGGACCACTTGAGCAAAACTGACCAATCAGATTACAGCTGAAAATGTTTCCAACAAAGTCATCTGTGCCAATCATCATTATGACTATAATGATGATTGGCCCAGACAACTTTTGTTGGAATGTGATTATTTTCAGGTGTAATCTGATTGGTCAGTTTTGCTCAAGTGGTCCCGGTTAGTGTGTCCTCACTGTAATAAGCACATAATATTCTACAATCGGAAGCACAAGATACTGATTCCTAATGTTTCTGAATTTAGAATTGTAACTGAATTGTTCACAAGTTCTCTTCACCAGTGATGAAATTTACTGTCAATCAAATAAAAATACCAAAATAGTACCGCAGTTTAATCCAATCAGAACTCAAGCCAAGTTGATCATAATTTCAATATTCATTTATCTTCAGTCAAGAACTTCTGTGAATGCTGCTCAAGTGCCTGACTAAATATGAAATCTTATTCGTGTGAACAACAGTTTTTGCTTGTTACTCAATTGCAAATCACTGAAATGTCACATATTAGTCACAGTCGCTCGATTTCAATTTGTCTTCAATTTTACAATAGCAGTATTTCACATTATCTCTACTAGACACTGTATCAATCAATCAATCAATCTTTATTTCATAATAAATACCGTAAATGAAATCGTTTAAGCTGCTGAGAATATAAGATTATAAAGCTTTTTACTGATTTTCTGTCATTCAGTATGAATTATTAACAAGACCTCATTTAAATCAGTTATATTAATCAGTTCAAGAATGTATTCAGCTGATCACAAGCCTTAAATGCATTACCCGGCATCACAATTCCAAAGTACAGCATAGCATGATTGACCCTGTACCCATATTTACACTAACCTTCACTCTGTTGGCTGATATGAATGACACCAAGATAGAGGCTAAATCACATGGACCAGAGGCAGAACGACTAGGGTTTAATAGGGTTAGACTACTGCTTATGTACTGTTCTATGTGATGTAACCTCTACCAAGATACATCCATGAAGTCTGCACAGACGACCTCTAACACGTGTTTCATTCCAACACCAGGGAAGCCTTCGATTCACAGGTTATGAACTCAATTCTGACTCCAATGAGAAACAGTACTCACCCGAAATGCCTGCCTACTGGCCCACGAGGTAGCATAACCTATAGTAACTGGCCGAACCAGAGATGTTGTGACCGACAAACACCAACAACACCACGACAAACAACATGGACGCCGCCATATTGAATTAATTCATAAAAACGTGAGGGACTGGTAACAAGGTCTTCTCGCAGCACAGGCAGCCCAAGCAGTGTACTTTAGGCCTAATTATTGTAAAAATTGTCCTCAATATGGAGGTAAGAAGGATTTTCTTACTGCATGGGATAATTATACCTACATATTTGCTAGACCATTTTGCATGGGCTATAATCCACCCAAAATGATCATTTTGGACGATTTTTGGATGGACATGAAAACGAGGCTAAGCCTATTTTATTTTGCTGTTATGACAGGTTTTGCTCGAAATTCACGAAACTTCTCACAGGTATATAACTTTACGAGTTTCAACTTTTAAGTGATAAAATGATCACGTGATCTCTTGCCTCACTCCCATGTCCCTCGAAAATTTGTATTAAAATGGGGTGATGGGTATTTTATGTATGGCAAAAGTTATGCCATATTTTCGTCTGTTTATGTGACAGGTATAAGAATCTGCCCTCACACCTGAACAACTAATTTGTATTAAGGAGATATTTGACAAAATAGGTCACGTGACCTTGGGGGTCAATCAGGGTCAATCATATTGAAGCGAACATCTCCTTAATACACATTAGTTGTTCAGGTGTGAGGGCAGATTCTTATACCTGTCACAAAGACAAACGAAAATGTGGCATCTTTTTCCAAACATAAAATACCCATCATTTTTAATTCAAATTTTCCATCTCCTTATCACCCATTCAAATTTTCGAGGGACATGGGATACACATTAGTTGTTCAGGTGTGAGTATTAAGGAGATATTTGACAAAATAGGTCACGTGACCTTCTTATACCTGTCACAAAGTTGTTCAGACAAACGAAAATGTGGCATAACTTTTTCCAAACATAAAATACCCATCACCCCATTTTAATTCAAATTTTCGAGGGACATGGGAGTGAGGCAAGAGGTCACGTGATCACTTTATCACATATATTATTATCTTAAAAGTTGAAACTCGTAAAGTTATATACCTGTGAGACGTTTCGTGAATTTTGAGCAAAACCTGTCATAACAGCAAAATAAAATAGGGTTAGCCTCGTTTTCGCCTCCATCCCAGGCCTTAAAGTGCCTATAATTACAGCAAAATAAGCCTCGTTTTCGCCTCCATCGAAAAAAAAAAAAAAAACAGACCCCGTTTTTATTTGCTACTACGAAAGTTTACTATTTGCTTGTTTACATGGCGTTAATAAAAAGTGAATTGAGCTTCAGGAACATTTTTTATTTCGCACACGAAGTTGGGCATTTTGGGTTTCAAAGTACGACAATATTCCCGCTCGGTCAAACTATAGAAATGTGATGTCATAAGTTGTGCAAACAAAGGCATACACAACTTATGACGTCACCGAACCATTGTCAAGGGCCCAGTCTCTTGTCGCACATTTTGGTTGAAAATGATAATTTTCGAACCGCAAAAAGAAAATGTTCGCACGCTCAAAGTCGATGTTTAAATACAGCAAATGTTCAGAGAAAGACCAAACAACAATAATGTACAATAAAACAAAGGATCGACATTTTCGTTTCATAGGCACTTTAACGTACTTGAGAAGACGCGACGTCAATCGAGGAATGATAGGTTATGGAATATAAATAATGACATCGTCGAATCACTTGCTGGTCAAAGACTTTAATATTAACGTTTCGGCCTGTTTGGCCTTCGATATAATTCTTCAGTAAATGTTGTACAGGACTTGGAGGAAGCTGCCTATATACAGCAAGGTTGGTGAAGGTTTTGTTGCATCTTGCATATAATGTCAGCATGCACATACAGAAGAAAATATTCCTGCTCCATATTGCTAAGACAAAGTTTGGGAAAATTCCCAGAGTCCATAATTGTTGTGACCTTTCGCTGACTCCATTCACATCGCCCATAGTGCATTTCGGGCTTGGTATGCAAGATGCAGGATGTAACAAAACCTTCACCAACCTTTTTTGAAATAGCTGTATATGAGAACTGTACGTTATTATAGTGTTCAGTTTCTCTCGAAAAGAAACCCACTAAATTCCAAAGTTTATAATCTTGCACGTATAAGATAGATTGAAAACAACAATGTACAGTTTTGATAATTAATTAAAAATGTTGGTTGTGATTAAACATGTAAAAGGAGACAGATACTATCTATTGCTATCATTACATTGATCATTAAAAAAGCTGGTCGTCTAATTATGTAACTACATTTTCTCCAACACTCTCCTGACAGCCGGGCTCAACGACTATCCAGGCGTATTCGTCCTAAAGGGCTGTCTATCTTAGAGAGCTGACTGACTAAAGAGACAGAGAGAAGTGTTATTTGGGTCTAAATAGGATTGATTAATATCACCAATATACGAGTATCATTGTGCTGTGCTGTGCTGTGCTGTGCTGTGCTGTGCTGTGCTGTGCTGTGCTGTGCTGTGCTGTGCTGTGCTGTGCTGTGCTGTGCTGTGCTGTGCTGTGCTGTGCTGTGCTGTGCTGTGCTGTGCTGTGCTGTGCTGTGCTGTGCTGTGCTGTGCTGTGCTGTGCTGTGCTGTGTGCTGCTGTGCTGTGCTGTGCTGTGCTGTGCTGTGCTGTGCTGTGCTGTGCTGTGCTGTGCTGTGCTGTGCTGTGCTGTGCTGTGCTTACCTGTCATCTATATCATATTTCTTGTTAATTGCACGGATGTAGTCGTAGTCTGGAGAAAGTAGACGGCGAAACCGCTGGGCGGAGATAACAAAAAAGAACAAAGACGTTAAACAGAATCAAATAGACAAAGTATTGTAAGACCTTGATGTAAATACGCAAGATAAAATGTATAGGTCGATTATTCTTCTGAAAATTACTGCTCAGCTTTGTTCATTCATTAATTTACATCATTTTATACACCTTTTCTAAGAAACGTCCAATGTGAACAGTAAATAGTAAAATGAAAAAAAGAATAATTATCGTTGTATTAACATAAAACACAACACAGATTACTCAAGCAGAAATCAGAGCAGTAAGTTGAGGTATTTTTATTTTTATTTTTTACGTCTATTGATCATAACTAATCAAACCTCTTGATCGACCACCCACCCCTCCCTAGCTATGTGATACGATAACCTCCTATGTGAGCGATAACCTCCACAAAGCGACCACCTTGTGTCAAAATGAGAGTGGTCGCTTACGAGAGGTTCGACCGATGTTTCAAAACATACTTGCTTGATTGTTCCTTTGTAGGTGTACATTTTGTAGATAGCAAATCCAGGTACAAACATGAGAGATACGACGCACAGCAACCATCCCATGAACTCAGCCCATGGCGGAAACATATGGTCACCGTACCCGATTCCTCCCCAACTCACGCAGTTCCAAATGAATATGACCTAGAACAGACAGTTAACCAATGAGATTGCAGCATAGAAAATATAAGATGTACAGAACGAGAATTGAGATGCATAACGCTCTCTGTGATTGGTTGGTTATTAGTCGGGCTTCCTGTGGAAGCCCCGACTCTAAAAATGCAGAACGGTCGTCGTCTTTGGCTCCAAATCGCCTTTCTACAGCGCATGCGCGCTAAAGCCGAAGGAGACATGAAGTCTGGCCAAGAAAGATTAGAAAGCACAAACCAATCAGGGAAAGCACCGGAGGTCAAGGGGCCAAAATATAAGTCTTTTCTCGTCTAAATCAAAATTTAGATTGAAACAGGACGCTCTAGTAGCGTGAAGTCGGGCTATAACGTTTTTACTGATATACTGTAAAGATCGCAGTACTGAAATTGCAAGGAAAGCATGTTCTATCGAGCTCGAGTCACGCAACGACGAGCAACTAAAAACTGTTTCAATCGCACTATAAGATATCTATATTTAGTTCAAATAGGTTACATTTCATTTAGAAGCCCGACTTCACGCTAGAAGAGCGTCTAGTCGTATTATTGATCAGGATGGGACCAATGAGATTGCCGTATAGAAAAATGACTTGATGGATTGATGGATTGATGGATGGATGGATGGATGGATGGATGGATGGATGGATGGATGGATGGATGGATGGATGGATGGATGGATGGATGGATGGATGGATGGATGGATGGATGGATGGATGGATGGATGGATGGATGGATGGATGGATGGATGGATGGATGGATGGATGATGATGGATGGATGGATGGATGGATGGATGGATGGATGGATGGATGGATGGATGGATGGATGGATGGATGGATGGATGGATGGATGGATGGATGGATGGATGGATGGATGGATGGATGGATGGATGGATGGATGGATGGATGGATGGATGGATGGATGGATGGATTGATGGATTGATGGATGGATGGATGGATGGATGGATGGATTGGTGGATGGATGGATTAAAGGATGGATTAAAGGATGGATGGATTGTAGCAATAATAATAAGAAGAAGAAGAAGAAGAAGAAGAAGATTGATGGATGGATTGATGGATGGATTGATGGATGGATTGATGGATGGATTGATGATGGATGGATGGATGGATGGATTGGATGTTGGATGGATGGATGGATTGTTGGATTGTTGGATGGATGGATGGATGGATGGATTGTTGGATTGTTGGAATGTTGGATGGATGGATGGATGGATGGATGGATATGAATGGATGGATGGATGGATGGATGGATGGATGGATGGATGGATGGATGGATGGATGGATGGATGGATGGATGGATGGATGGATGGATGGATGGATGGATGGATGGATGGATGGATGGATGGATGGATGGATGGATGGATGGATGGATGGATGGATGGATGGATGGATGGATGGATGGATGGATTGATGGATTGATGGATTGATGGATGGATGGATGGATGGGTGGATTGATGGATGGATGGATGGATGGATGGATGGATGGATGGATGGATGGATGGATGGATGGATGGATGGATGGATGGATGGATGGATGGATGGATGGATGGATGGATGGATGGATGGATGGATGGATGGATGGATGGATGGATGGATGGATGAATGGATGGATGGATGGATGGATGGATGATGGATGGATGGATGGATGGATGGATGGATGGATGGATGGATGGATGGATGGATGGATGGATGGATGGATGGATGGATGGATGGATGGATGGATGGATGGATGGATGGATGGATGGATTTAAACAGGGGTCATTAAGCAACAAATCTGGCATCCAGAGTAGTCCTCCACAAATCCATGCACGCAGGTCCAGTCAGGGAGGAATGTTGTTGCAGGGTGCTACTGTTCTTGCTATATTTTGTTTCTGGTCTGAGCGAACAGTTTACTCACCGTTATGATGAAGGGCGAGATGTACTTCCAACAGATCAAGTAGAAGATGTGTGGTCTGTGTCCAACCATGGACTCAATATTATTACTGAAATTCTCGACACCTGAAACATGCAAAGACAACCATCTTTGTAAGACCAACATGTCATGATGCTACTGCTGCTTCTCATGATGATAATGACAATTGACGACAATGATTATAATTATGATCATGGATGATGATCATGATCATGTTGATGATAATGGTGATGATTGATGATGGTGATGTTGTGTTGATGTGTTGTGGCTGCTGTTAATGATGATAACGATTATGATGATGAATGATGATGATGAGATGATGATGTTGATAATGGTGATGTTAATTTATGATGGTGATGTGTTGATGATGATTGATGATGGTGATGTTGTGTTGATGTCTTGTGACTGCTGCTAATGATGATAACAATCGACGATAATGATTATGATTATGAATGATAATGATGATGATGATATGATGATGACAATAATGGTGGTGTTGATAATGTTGATAATGTTGATGATGATTGATGATGGTGATGTTGTGTTGATGTGTTGTGGCTGCTGCTAATGATGATAACGATCGACGATAATGATGATGATTATGAATGATGATGATAATGATGATGGTGATGTATTGATGATGATCATTGATGACGATTCATGATGATGATGATAATTATTACTCACCGTAGAACCATCCTATACCAATACACTCCAGTAGAGCCACTAAGATAAGAGATATACCACCAGCTTGATAGTCGAACATTTGAAAGACGTACATACCACCCTGTTGGCATGGAAACCAGTGATTGTTATGGATTGAACATGGGT